>JBAKBP010007226.1:0-102025 GCA_037953745.1 Lithodes maja | reverse complement strand
GTATCACTATACTGATAACAACACAGTAACACTATACTGATAACAACACAGTAACACTATACTGATAACAACACAGTAACACTATACTGATAACAACACAGTAACACTCTACTGATAACAACACAGTAACACTATACTCATAACAACACAGTAACACTATACTGATAACAACAGTGACACTATACTGATAACAACACAGTAACACTATACTGATAACAACACAGTAACACTATACTGATAACAAGTGACACTATACTGATAACAACACAGTAATACTATACTGATAACAACACAGTAACACTATACTGATAACAACAGAGTAATACTATACTGATAACACCGTAACACTATACTGATAACAACACAGTAACACTATACTGATAACACAGTAACACTATACTAATGACAACACAGTAACACTATACTGATAACAACACTGTAACACTATACTGAACAACACAGTAACACTATACTGATAACAAGACAAGTAAGTTACCTTAGTCACGTGATACAAGGTGGTTGGTGTAACATTGTCTGAGGACCAGGCCAGTTGGAGGAGTGAGAGGCCCCTGGAGGTGGCGGTGAGAGAGGCACCGGCAGCCATCAGGAGACTGACGACCCTGTGATGGTCAGTGGTGATGGCCAGGTGAAGGGCATGACTGGCCCATTGACCCACTGGTTCCAGGGGCGTCCCACCACACAGTAACTCTCTCACCCGAGATAGTTGACGTACCAGCTGGTCATTGTGATCATTATTCTTTGGGATAGCTCCTGTCTTCCTCCTTATGTTGTCCCCACAACTAATGACCTCCAGTAACTCCTTGTACTTCTTCTCCTGTGGCCGAGGATCCTGTACACAACACGATCATTTGTACTTGAATGAATATCAATAACAGGAAATAATTTCGCAAAAGGCAACAAATAAGATTAATCTCGTTAACTTTTCCTACTGAAAATAATATATTTTGTGATGTTGTTTTTTCCTGTGAATTACAAAACCTCCCAATATTCTCTTGAACAACGATATACTTTTTTCTATTTAAGTTGACTTACCAATCACTTCAACAACTATATTCGACTTTTCTATCCCTTCCAAGACCCAGCAGTTTTTTGTTTAGGTCGCTCGATACTACAACACCAAAATATCATACGTGTGTTGCATTCTTCATGCTGTAATGCTACTTCTCCATTTTGCATCCAATGTGCATAGTACTGTACTTGATATTTATCAGTGTTCAAGAGAAAGAGAGAGAGAGAGAGAGAGAGAGAGAGAGAGAAAATGCAACAATATGGAGAGTGGAAAGAAATTGAAGAAAGTAAGATGAAACATAGTTGTATGTATGTATGTATGTATGTATGTATATACTCTGGCACCTTCCCCCTTTTTTTTTTTTTTTTTTATGGGGGTGGCTGACTCGAGACAGAGCCCGAACAGGGACATCACAATACATCAGAAAAACAAAACACAGAATCTTACACACATCTAGGAAAAATAGTTAGTAAGACAAATTAGTTTTGATTCCACCCTCTTGGGAAATACTGCATGTATGTAAGTTGGCCACACATATGAACACTACTGGATACAAGGATGTACCATATTCCTGTACAGAACTATAAGCTGTATGGGCTACAAGAACCACCGGAATAGGTTCTTCCAAGATCATAAGACAAACATATCCATAGTATAATACAGAGTGAAGAGGAAGGGTTGATTTGAGTGGAACAGTGGTGGTGTTCACATATTGTTTGTAAGAGGCTGTTAGATCGATCCCTACTGGGAGCTGAGATTTATATGAAACGCACTCCAATGGCCTCATAGTAACTACAATAGTGGACATCAGAGGTGCAGTAGACCAAAGTCACATGTACAATATCAATGCTAGCACATGATAAACTTGTTGGAGTAATTATATTGTCTACAGCCAACAGTTACAGATCACTCAGACTGAACAGTAACATTATATTGTCTACAGCCAACAGTTACAGATCACTCAAACTGAACAGTAAAATTATATTGTCTACAGACAACAGTTACTGGTTACAGATCACTCACACTGAACAGTAACATTATATTGTCTACAGCCAACAGTTACAGATCACTCAGACTGAACAGTAACATTATATTGTCTACAGCCAACAGTTACAGATCACTCAGACTGAACAGTAACATTATATTGTCTACAGCCAACAGTTACAGATCACCCACACTGAACAGTAATATTATATTGTCTACAGCCAACAGTTACAGATCACTCAGACTGAACAGTAACATTATATTGTCTACAGCCAACAGTTACAGATCACTCAGACTGAACAGTAACATTATATTGTCTACAGCCAACAGTTACAGATCACTCAGACTGAACAGTAACATTATATTGTCTACAGCCAACAGTTACAGATCACTCACACTGAACAGTAACATTATATTGTCTACAGCCAACAGTTACAGATCACTCACACTGAACAGTAACATTATATTGTCTACAGCCAACAGTTACTGGTTACAGATCACTCACACTGAACAGTAACATTATATTGTCTACAGCCAACAGTTACTGGTTACAGATCACTCATACTGAACAGTAACATTATATTGTCTACAGACAACAGTTACTGGTTACAGATCACTCATAGGGGAGGTGTGGTGGAGTGGTCTTGCCACTGGCCAGGTAATCCAAAGGTCCCGGGTTCAAATCCCGATGTATCAATGGGAAGATATTATTGGGATGGAATTTGTGCTGTACCTAGTATCAGTGCATTACCACAAGCCCACCGAAACGTCAATAAAATACCCTCATTGTTCCCTGATTAAATAGCAGTGTATGAATATTCCCATATTCAAAATATGCTATAGGGGTGCAATGCCTGGTGAGTTATCTGCTCAACAGGTGGCATTGTGTGTGTGTAAGTGTGAGAGTCCGAGTGTAGGGGATGAGACAGTGAAGCATGGGAACGAGATGGCTTCAGAGATGGGGTCGTTTCGGGCCATGAGTGAGCACCGTGCCTCATGTGAAGGCAAGATGGCAGGTGCTCGTTGTACTCTACGTGCTTCACATGTCTCACTCCCTAGACTGGAACAAGACCTCACGGGCTTCACTGTTCATTGTAAAGCGGTGAATGTTAAGGCTCTCAGCCTATGCCCGAGAGGAAGTAAGTTGGAATATAGAAAAAAAAAAAAAAAAAAAAAAATACTGAACAGTAACAACATATTGATTACTGACCATTCCATGTCTCTCCTGCAATAAATGTTTCATGCATCCTATGACTTAAACTGCTTTAAACTTCATGTGTCCAGACATTTTGACCACAACATCCCTTGAATTGGCACACTGTCACTCTTTTGACTCTGGGTGAGACACTCGTTACAGGAAACCTGCCTTTTGTCTCCTTCATACACATAGGAAAAACATACTTTGAACAGTAACATTATTGGTTACTGACCATTCCAAGTGAACAGTAACAATATATTGGTTACTGACCATTACAACTGAACAATAACATCACATATGTACTTGACACATTACTGTAAATACATTTTTATCAAGTCAGACCAATATAAGCCACCATGGTGAGGTACAGGGGCAGCAATCAACCCCTTGGGGATATACAAGGCTGATGGTGATAATAATGATAAAGTGTAAAGGATAGTAGTGTGGAAGTTTGTGGTCAGTAAGTAGATGAAGAACTTGAAGGTTTTGGAGGCATTGAAAACAAAACAAGATTTATTAATTCACTTATTATGGTAGTAGGCTTATCTATAAAGTAAACGTAACAAATATTTGAATATTTCCATAGAACTTTGCTTAATTAAAAGTCAATGATAAATATCAAAGACCAAAATTAGACTGGTGATAAATATTTCTACGATACTGTAATAACTTAATATTGTCATTAAACTTCCCAGGTCAAGACCAGCTTTATAATCAAGCTGTATATTTAAAATTCATAGTACATTATAATCAAGCTGTATATGTCAAGTTCATAGTACATTTTAGAAGTCTTTCTAAACTATATTGATATTTCTTCAACGACCTGCCTATGTAAAGATCAGTGAAACAAACATTGACTCTTTGTAATAATTAAAAGTCCCTATTAAAAAAATGGGGATCATTATATTAGACAATTTGACTTAGTTTTGGAAGGGCTTGTTGAGATGAAATGTACATGAACTATATTATTTATCGTATCCTTATTCAACAAGTAGATAATAATTTAATCATCATTCATTGAGAGCCCAGATAAATATAGGAAGGGCTTTATCTACTGAAATAATGAAGGCCAATATACCGGTATATATTCATATTTTTTCACCAACCAACTTTACTTCTAATCTCAATTAATTAAATCAACAAATACATGTGGCACTCCAAGGACTCGAACTTAGTATATTTACACCAAACGGGAATGCCAATACCACACTTTTTACTCAGAGTTGGGTATGCAGATTTGTTTTCCACTGCACTTTTACTTTATCATATTATGACTATCATGTTGCATTATTTTATATTTATTTAATTTATCCATTAAAATATTTGCTATTAATATTATTATTGTTATTATTATTAGTAGTATTAGTAGTAGTAGCAGTAGTCGTAATAGTATTATTATTTTATTTTATTTTTTTCAGAGAGAGACCATATACATGCACTGTAAAGTATATATGAATATGAGAAGGGAAATTAAAATGTCCGAAATAGTATACCCTTATAAGTGTATATTGGTAATAATTAATCAATCTGATCGTATGTAAGAATTATTTAATTGTATGTTTTATTTTGCCAGACGCTGTAATTCCCGAGAAGGGGTGGAAGGTAGGCGTTTGTCACGAAATGCTAGGTCAAGTTGCCCGGGCTTGACATCTACCAATAACATTTTGACAGAGAGGATTCGATCCGCCGACCTTTTGATCAGCAGCCAAAGCTCCACTGACTCAATGAGTTTTGGGTACAATAGTTATACCAATTTTATACTCTTGATTTTTAACAGTAACTGGTGTGACCTAACTTATTACAGGTATAAGACAGTAGGACCTGTAGCAACTAGTGACCTACCTTGGTATAGAGCTGAGACTACTACCTGCAGCAACTGGTGTGACCTACCTTGGTACAGGTGTTAGACTGTAGGACCTGCAGCACCTGGTGTGACCTACCTTGGTACAGGTGTGAGACTGTAGGACCTGCAGCAACTAGTGTGACCTACCTTGGTACAGGTGTGAGACAGTAGGACCTTCAGCAACTAGTGTGACCTACCTTGGTACAGGTGTGAGACTGTAGGACCTGCAGCAACTAGTGTGACCTACCTTGGTACAGGTGTGAGACTGTAGGACCTGCAACACCTGGTGTGACCTACCTTGGTACAGGTGTGAGACTGTAGGACCTGCAGCAACTAGTGTGATCTACCTTGGTACAGGTGTGAGACAGTAGGACCTGCAACACCTTAGTGTGACCTGCTTGTAGTGCCAGGTCAGTGGGTGAGGCACCATTATAAGTAACAACATGGGGGTAGACACAAGAGTTGTCCAGCAGGAGCTTCACCACGTCTGGATGGTCCAGCTCCACCGCCTGGTGCAGCCCTGACTCATCACGACCATGACCGTCAAAGTACCGGGGGATGATGGCCAACATGCCTCGCCCACCACCTCTTATGTCAGCCACAAGGTCTTTATAGTTCCTCTCCTCCAATACCAACACATACTGCAGATAATACCAGGACTACCATCAATATACTATTTATATTTGGTCTTTACATAACAACCTTAACCCTCCAGCCCCGGGCCCTCTAGCTCGCGACTGTGCTGTGGTACCGGGTGTTTTGACGATCTTTGGGCTATGTTAACTCATCTGTAATTCAATGAATATGGCATGTAATGTTATGAATAAAAAAGTAAAATGTTCCACAAACCTTCCTCTGTAGAATGCCGTTGAGTAGAGGTCTCTAGCCCCACTGGTTGCATATGGTGAGCGCGGGAAGACGAGTGCTTTTCGGCGGCAAATTCTTCCCGCGTTCGGATGCGTCGCCCCGGCCACGGCTACCACGCACCTAGCCGCTCGTCGCGCCAAAGTGTTTATCTCCCTTAGACAATTTTAGTGTTTGATATTGAGAATGTGATGTTTATTTGATATTTTTATAGTTATTTTGAGGCCAATTATATAAAGTATGTTTATTAGGGTATCACTGTCACTAATATTGCTCATTTTCACTCGATACCGTACATTTTATTAGTAATTGAGGTAGGTTATTGTTATATTAGGCACTGATTATTCGTTATCACAGGTGTTTATTATACTTTGGCCATCAAGTATTGGGTCTTGTGTCACTTTCACTTTGATAAATATGCTTTAGAGAGTGTCACTGTCACTGATAATGCTCATTTTCACTCGATACGGTACATTTTATTAGTAATTGAGGTAGGTTATTGTTATATTAGGCACTGATTATTCCTTATCACAGGTGTTTATTATACTTTGGCCATCAAGTATTGGGTCTTGTGTCACTTTCACTCTGATAAATATGCTTTAGAGAGTGTCACTGTCACTGATAATGCTCATTTTCACTCTATACGGTACATTTTATTAGTAATTGAGGTAGGTTATTGTTATATTAGGCACTGATTATTCGTTATCACAGGTGTTTATTATACTTTTACCATCAAGTATTGGGTCTTGTGTCACTTTCACTTTGATAAATATGCTTTAGAGAGTGTCACTGTCACTGATAATGCTCATTTTCACTCGATACGGTACATTTTATTAGTAATTGAGGTAGGTTATTGTTATATTAGGCACTTCTTATTCGTTATCACAGGTGTTTATTATACTTTGGCCATCAAATATTAGGTTTTGTGTCACTTTCACTTAGTTATATGCTTTGTAAACGTTTTATATACAATTTATTGTCTTTTTTCACTGATTTATATATTTCTATAGGTTGTAATCATATGAATGTCACTTATTATATACATATGTGTCACTTTCACATATTATTATGGTGTAATTGTATTTGTATAAATGTTCTCATAATACATGACTTTTGTATAACAATAAATTGGTTTACTTCCACTTTTTGCCTATATATATACTCTACATATTGTCATTATCTTTGGCACTTTCACTATGATTATTAGAACTCCTGCTTGGAGTGGTAATCAAGGAAGCACCCTACAGCACAGAGTGCCACCTTGCACTCCACACACTCCAGGGTGGACTTTTCACCTGACCTCGCCCTCAGCCTGGTGTTGTAGCAGACATGGCACCACTTCTGCTGCGTTCTTCCTGATTCATTCTGAGGCAGGGGAACAAGCCTGTGCATATTCATGTAATATGCACAGTGCAAGCGGTCAGTAGCGGCGGGCCCAGCATGTGCCACTGCCCTCTGTGGCGTAGCATACTTCTCCAGGAGCTCCGTCAACACCTGCTTTTGGAACCTCCGCAGGCTATTGAACTTCATGGGTGTGTTCACATTCCGAAGCTTGTATATATTGTAGGCATTCAGAATTGACATGTCCACCATATGCAGAAAGAACTTTTTGTACCATCTTCACGAGGTACGCAGGCAGTCAATGAAGCCTATCTGCATGTCAGACTTGTCCACCAGCCTCATGTTGATGTTGTAGTCCAGGACAGCATCGGGCTTGGTCACCCTGGCCTGGGTGCGGCGATCCACCTTGCCAGTCTCCACCATTTCCCCCTTGTGGATGGTGCTCAGGAGGTTGACCTTCCACTGGTCGTGCCAGTGGATAGCCAGAATGGGCCCCGACTTCTTCCTGAACACATCACCTTTTTTGGTCTTTGGAGGGAAAGCTGGCATGCCCTTCCTTTTCCCTCGTACTGTGCCTACAGTCCCCGTCTTGCGTTCATTCATGTACTTTGAGAGAGTGGGGGACGTGTAGTAATTGTCCGTGAAGAGGACGTGATTCTTGTGGAAATAGCGGTCCATCATGGCTTGCACCACTGCTCCGCCAAAGCCAATGAGGGGGTCCACAAGCACGTCCCCTTCCTTCCCGCTGTAGACCAGGAAGTCCAGGACATAGCCAGTTTGGCAGTCGCACAGCACAAAGAATTTTATGCCAAAGCGATGTCTTTTTGAGGGGATGTACTGCCGGAAGCTGAGTTTTCCCCGGAACAGCACAAGAGCCTCGTCAATGATGACCTTGCGGAAGGGCTTGAAGTAGGAGGTGAAGCGTTCTCGCATCATCTCGTACAACGTCCTAATCTTCCACAGCTTGTCTGGGAGGTGGACGTCGGTGTTGGTGACAAGATGGAGTGCTGCGAGGATATCAAGGTACCGGTCGCGAGACATATATTTTCCGAAGGCAGGGGTGGATATGAGATCATTGGTGATCCAATAGTCAGGCAACCTATGCTTCTTGACATGAGGCATTAGCATGGTGAGTGCCAGGAACACCATGAACTCGTGATGAGTCACTGGGGTCCACTGCCTCATGTGGCCCTTGGTCACCTTGCCCAAAAAGTGGACCTGGAATTGGTGCTGGTTATTTGTCTCTTTGACAACATAGCCTACCACCTCCTCATCAAAGAAGGCCTCAAATAGTTCGTGTGGTGGAGCATTGGGGCCTGCAGGAAAATTGGGGGTAATGCCTGAACCCTCCTGTACCTCATCAAAAGCTGGCAAATCAGGGTTGTACCCATCCCCGTCAACTACGTCTTGCCACTGAAAAACGTAGAATGGGTCTTGTCTACGCTGACGAGGAGCTCCAGCTGGTGGCCCAGCATGCCCACGGCCAACTCGGGAGGCACGCGCCCTAGGGCGGCGAGGGCGGCGGCCAGGGCGGTGGCCAGCACGACGGGCAGCACGACGCCGGGCCAAGCGGATGGGTCGAGGGTCGTCGATGTCCATATAGTCATCGTCAGAGTGGTCATCTTGCCCTGACGGTGGACCTGTGTAATCATGGCCAGAGTCTTCTGAGAGGTGCCCTTCATCATCAGTGGCCCCCACATAATCTGGCGGGGAACGAGTGATGCGTGGGCGGTGTGCGGGTGGGCGAGGTGGGGAAGGAGTGGCAGGTGAGGCTATGTCCCCCCGAGGTCCTGGGCTCCTTGGCCTGCGACGAGTGACAGAAAGCAATGCTTCACTGTCACTAGGCCCAGGTATTGGTGATGCGAGCTCAAAGACTTCGTCAGGAACATATGTTGACGGCTGGAGAAGTGGGGAGGACCGTGGGGAAAGTTGCGGGGGCGTATGGCTGGGGCGGGCAGGGGTGGACGCCGCGGGAGCCTCGAACAAAACCCGCTTACTTTTCTTTCCTTTTTTGGTATATTTGCTGCCTTTCCCCTTTTCGGCAGCAGTATGTCTCCTGTCGGAGGACCTAGGAGGCAAATAGGCCGAAAATGGGGGGTCCTCAACCCTTGGCAGTGGTGGGGGTGGTGGGGAAGAATGCGGGGCACCCGGGTCATCTTGGGTGGCTTGGGTAGATAAGGGAGACAATGGCGGGTGAGATGAGTCACCACGCTCACCCTCACTCACAGCCTCATCTTCACCAAGTATTTTGGCTTGTTCCCTAGCTGCCGCGGCCGCCTTTTCAAGTATTTGCTTCTTATATAAGTGTAGCTTGAAAGGCGATTTAGCTGGCGAAGGGCTTGGGGTCATGTCACTCCTGCGAAACTTGGAGAGTGATCTTGAATTCTCCCACTCACTCACTCTCTCAAGTTCACCGTCTTGAAGGAAAACAGCTTCCTCAAAAGCTGGTACATCACCTTCATTCACTCTCATCACTCTCATGTTCTCTCGCAAATCCCAGGAATTGCTCTTCTTTGTCACTCTCATCGCCATAATCACTCGACTTATAATTAGTGGAGTGATCACTGCCTTCATCATCAACATTATGCTTGGCATCAGCACGCTCATAAAGTCTCAATGTCGTCTCAATACCTCCGGGGGATAACACATTTAGGCGATGGCGTCGGGGTAAGGCGCGACGAACTAGGACGGGCGTCGTAGGAAGCACGGTGTCGGACACAGCGGAATCACTATTTGGCGTACTATCCATGATGGCGTCGGGGTAGGTACTGTTGCTGTGGCGTAGTTTACGTCTGGTGGCACCACCTACCCTCCCACGATACCAAAAATTTACACGCGGCATTCGAAAGCACGTATGCAAGCGATGGGCGTTCAAGAGCCCTTCCGGGTTGCGCGGGCCGAGTTTGTTATGGGCGTTCAAGAGCCCTTCCGGGTCTGATGGGTTAATTTCCAGTTTTCATCACTATCTGTCCAGACTTACAGCCTTCACTACCAGGAGTATTTATAAATGGAATGTAATAGTATAATAATACAAAGATTAAGCTAAAAAGTAGAAACTACAAATACAATATTTTAAGAGGACTTCTCTGCAATAACTGAAACATTCTAACCATTGTCAATTAACTTAATTTAGTATTTGGCAGAATAGAATGAAAAAGATTTAATTTTACTAAAATAACCAATTAACTCTATCTAAACCGGGGGCTTTGTTTTTTTGTTTAGCTCCCTGTTTCGCCACATTAGTTTGGTGATTTTAGGACGGTTTGCCCCATCCAGGTATGATTCATTCTGGATGAGTGAGAGCGAGCCTACCATTTAGGAGAAATAGGCCTTCGACCTGGACATTTTTCCTACCAAAAATGTATACAATTTCCTTGAATGTGAATCGGATGGAATTTTTGTCTAGCTTGAAGGGGTAGGATTTTGTTTTTTATTGTTTGGGGGCGAACCACAAAAGCAAAGCAATACATTTTTCGGTTGAACAATTATCCGGAAGAAGGCCAATTTTTTTCAATTATGCTGGCTAGCTATCACTCGACTAGATAAAACATCAACACTTCTAAGAAAATGGGACTGTTAGTGTTTTTTTACCTTCATTAAATCCTTTATCAAGCATGATGATTGTGTGGTGGTGGAGGGAGTGGTGGTGTTGGTGGTAGTATGTATGGTGGAGGTGGAGGGTGTGGTGGTGTTGGTGGTAGTAGGTATGGTGGTGGTGGAGGGAGTGGTGGTGTTGGTGGTAGTAGGTATGGTGGAGGTGCAGGGTGTGGTGGTAGTATGTATAGTGGAGGTGGAGGGTGTGGTGGTGTTGGTGGTAGTAGGTATGGTGGAGGTGGAGGGTGTGGTGGTGTTGGTGGTAGTATGTATGGTGGAGGGTGTGGTGGTGTTGGTGGTAGTAGGTATGGTGGAGGTGGAGGGAGTGGTGGTGTTGGTGGTAGTATGTATGGTGGAGGTGGAGGGTGTGGTGGTGTTGGTGGTAGTAGGTATGGTGGAGGTGGAGGGAGTGGTGGTGTTGGTGGTAGTATGTATGGTGGAGGTGGAGGGTGTGGTGGTGTTGGTGGTAGTATGTATGGTGGAGGTGGAGGGTGTGGTGGTGTTGGTGGTAGTAGGTATGGTGGAGGTGGAGGGAGTGGTGGTGTTGGTGGTAGTATGTATGGTGGAGGTGGAGGGTGTGGTGGTGTTGGTGGTAGGGGGTATGGTTGAGGTGGAGGGAGTGGTGGTGTTGGTGGTAGTAGGTATGGTGGAGGTACAAAGGAGTACAAAGGAGTACAAAGGAGTACAAAGGAAATCAAGCAACAACAGATCCAGTGACCCTTCTAGGTTGCTTGTCCTCCAAAACACTGAGGATCAAGTGTCCAAACAGTGGTTTAGAGTGGGTAAGGGAACATTGGAAAGGGAATTACTGCCCTGGAACTAATGTCCGTGGCAGGATTAGGAAGTTAGTAGGGGACAGATGGGTTAGTAACTGAGGGGGGGATAAAATAAAGTTATTCATTTACAAACGCAGTCAGTCGCGGGTTTGATGCGAGATATTTGTCGAGGCGGAGTTTAAATGAATCAACGGTGATGCAGTCTATAACGTTTCGGGGAAGCCCATTCCACAAGTTGACAACTCGATTGAAGAAGAAATTCTTAGATTCGTGCGAGTTAAAAGATTTACCAATAATTTTGCAACCGTTTCCCCGCGTGTAATTAGATTGGTCGATAGTGAAGTACTTACTACAGTTCATATTGTCGATGCCTTTGATGATTTTGAACACTTGAATTAAGTCGCCTCTTAATCTGCGCTGGGTTAAAGGAAATAGATTTAATTCTCTAAGACGCTCTTCGTATGGTTTGTTCTTTAGGCTAGGTATCATTTTGGTAACTCTACGTTGAACTCGTTCTAGCTTGTTTATATCTTTTTGGTAATAAGGGCACCAGGATTGAACGCAGTATTCCAGAAGAGGGCGGACTAAGGAATTGTAAAGGGTTAGGATAACTTCTTTGGATTTATGCTCAAATGACCTGCCTATAAAGCCAATTATTTTGTTTGCCTTCTTAACAACTTCTGAACATTGTTGACTCGGTTTTAGGTTACTCGATATTGTTACTCCCAGATCGGTTTCTCTGTTTACATTCTTAAGCTGAGTGCCATTCATGAATAGTTTGCTTTCTCATTTAGGTATCCGATATGTAGTACTTTACATTTATCCGCATTGAAACTCATTTGCCAAATTTGGGCCCAACATGACAATTTATCTAGATTGTGTTGCATATCGTCAACTTGTTCTTTTGAGAGTACGCTATTTGCAATTTTTGTATCGTCAGCAAATTTTGAGATTGTACAGGTGAGACCCTCATCTATGTCGTTGATGTAAATTAGAAAGAGAATTGGTCCTAGTACCGATCCCTGGGGTACCCCGCTACTTACATTGGTCCATTTTGATGCCTTACCGTTTATGACTACTCTTTGCTTTCTGTCGCTGAGCCAATTTTCTATCCATTTCAACACACCGTCTTGTATTCCATGCGCTTTTAGTTTTAGCAGTAAACGTTTGTGGGGAACTTTGTCAAAGGCCTTTTGAAAATCAAGGTATATAATATCTACAGCTTTACTCTCATCGTAGAGGTTGAGGATATCGTGGAAGAAGTCTAAGAGGTTTGTTAAACAGGAACGTTTTTTACGAAAGCCGTGTTGAGTATCTTTAAGTATGTTATTTTCCTCTAAGTGATTTACGAGTCTGTCTCTTATGACCGTTTCTAGCATTTTACATACAACTGAGGTTAAGCTAATTGGACGATAGTTACTGGATAGGGATTTGCTGCCTTTTTTGAATATCGGTGTTACGTTGGCGAGCTTCCACTGATCGGGCATAGTTCCAGACTGCAAGGATTTATTGAATAGTAATGTCAGTGGTTTAGAGAGCTCATCCTTAGCTTCCTTTAGAACTCTAGGCGAGATTGTATCAGGTCCAGGCGTTTTATTTACCTTGAGTTTATCTAAACAATTCAATACTTCTCTCTCTGTAACGGTGATATTGCTTAAAACATCTGAATTATCAATCTGAATCGGCGATGGTGTAGGGATATCACTGAGGTCTTCTGTTGTAAAAACTGATGCAAAGAAGGTATTGAGGGCATTACTCATTTGTTCTTCGTCTTTGGTGTATTCTCCATTTTCATCGACTAACGGTCCAACAGTTGAAGTAACTACTTTTTTCTTTCTGATATAACTATAGAATTCTTTCGGGTTTGTTTTACTTTGATTCGCAATATGTAACTCTAAGGTCTTTTTACTTTGCTTAATTAACTTTTTGGCTTTGCGTCGTAGCTCTACAAATTTCAGCCGTTCTTCGTCATTTTGTGAGGATTTTAATCTATCATTAGCAAATTTTTTAGCAAGCAGGCAGTTTGAAATATCTTTATTCCACCATTTGGGCTTATTATTATGGCCTGGACGCCGAGTTTTCGATGGTATGCAGTCTTGCACTGCTTTTAGGTAAGTGGCTTCGAATAACTTCCAAGATGTATTTATGTCGTTATTGTGAATTAAAAAGCTCCAGTCAGTTTCTTTAAACATAGCTCTAAGTTTAGGAAAGTTTGCTTTCTTGAAATTAGGGACTTTTTCGATGCTACTATTTGGTTCGTTACTAGTAAAGTTTAAAGTGAAAGTTATCGTATGATGGTCGCTGTTACTGAATTCATCACCAACATTCAAATTCTCTATTAATTCTTCTTTTGTTGCAAGTACAATGTCAAGAACGTTATTACCACGGGTCGGCGTTCCAACAAATTGATAAAGCGAACTCTCTTGCAAGTTCGTATACAAGTCATGTCCGGAGTGTGAAGTAAGAGTATCGCCCCACTTGGTCACAGGTAAATTAAAGTCACCAAAAATTACGGTATCTTGTGAGTTACTTACATCTGCAATTTGTTCGTAAATTTCTCGGTCAGTTTGCACTGATTGAGCTGGAGGTCTGTATATTAATGCAAGTATTATTTTGGTACCTTTATTATTCTTTATTAGCACAAAAGATGCGTCGACGTTCACAATTTGAAGTTTTGACAAGAGGGTAGGGTTAAGACTTTCTTTGATATAAAGTAAAACGCCACCTCCATTTCGATTTATTCGGCTTTTCTCAAACATTACATAACCGGGAAGTGAATACTCTGCTAAAAAGTCTCTATCTTCTGTATTGAGCCAAGATTCTGTTATGCCAATCACATCATAATTTTCTGTAAACACTAGCTCCTCTAAATCTGAAAATTTATTGCGTATGCTACGAGCGTTTGCATAGAAAACCTTTAAATTTGTTATTTTAGAACTCACGGAACGCGCTTTAATAATATTTTTGGTTCTTGTCGGATCTACATTTATGTTCATGGCTGTCCTCGGTCCTCGCTGTCTCCGGTCCTTATCGCTGGTGGTCCTCGGTTGCCTCTGTGTTTTTCTTGGCGTTGGATGATTTATGTCACTGCTGCTTCTTCTCGGATGGCGTTTTTTGATCCATGGCTGCGGACTGCTTCGTGTAGGAGACGACCCATGCGTGCTGAACCCACAGGGTTTAGATGAGTGCCATCCTTGCGGAACAGAGTAGGCTGGTTGTAGAAGTTGTCCCAGAGGTTGATGAATTCAACTTCTTCCCTCAGACACAAATGTTTTAGTCGGCTATTTGTGCTGAAGGCCTTGTCGTAGAATTTGTCAGGTGCGTCGATCTTGGGGAGAATGCCTGAGATGATGATATTCCTTGACTTGTTTTTGTAGTGCTGGATCATCTTGCGATATTTCTCCATCAACTCTTCTGATCTGGTGCGCATGACGTCATTTGAACCAGCATGGATGACAAAAAGGGTATTTTCATTTGCATCCTTTGTGGTATCTTCGAAGGCTTCCACAATGTCGTCCAGTCCAGCTCCTGGGATGCAAAATCTTTTTCGTTGAATTGGGACTCTGTCGCAGAACTCTTCGACCTGTCCTCGTAGGATGGAATCCCCAACGAGCCTGGTCTCTTCTGGTTCGTCTTCCATCTCTACCAATATCTCAAATCTGTTTGACATTGTGACTGGTAGATGAGACCTTTTCTGCGTTGGCCGTGCACCGTTCCTCACTGGTGTAAATCCGGAAACCTGTGGTGGCGGGACTCTACGTACAGGTCGGGGAGAGGAGTGGTTAGAACGGGGGCGAGGGGTTGGTACTGTTCGTGCTAGCAGGCTTCTTGCACGAGGAGTGGGGGAGAGACTAAGGTGAACAGGGCGGCTGTCCTGGTTTGATGTCGGCTCAGGTTCGCCAGAATCATCTGCTGCAGTGTCTACTGCAGGTGTTGGATTGTTGGCAGATGATGTTGGGGCGGTGGTGGATGCTGGAGTTGAAACAATTTGCGTTAGTGATACTCCAACGTTGAGTGTTACAAACTCTTGGAGTGATTCCAGCTTCCTGGTGAGGGCGTTGATCTTGTTGAGGGCTTCATCCAATTTTGCTGTCAAATCCTCTCGTTGCTGGCAGAGTCGGCAGACTTGTGGATCGGCAGGAGCAAACATGGAAGCACCAAGTGGTGCTTGGAGGAAGTGGTGGTGTTGGTGGTAGTAGGTATGGTGGAGGTGGAGGGTGTGGTGGTGTTGGTGGTAGTAGGTATGGTGGAGGTGGAGGGAGTGGTGGTGTTGGTGGTAGTAGGTATGGTGGAGGTGGAGGAAGTGGTGGTGTTGGTGGTAGTAGGTATGGTGGAGGTGGAGGGTGTGGTGGTGTTGGTGGTAGTAGGTATGGTGGAGGTGGAGGGAGTGGTGGTGTTGGTGGTAGTAGGTATGGTGGAGGTGGAGGGAGTGGTGGTAGTAGGTATGGTAGAGGTGGAGGGAGTGGTGGTGTTGGTGGTAGTAGGTATGGTGGTGGTGGAGGGAATGGTGGTGTTGGTAGTAGTAGGTATGGTGGAGGTGGAGGGTGTGGTGGTGGTGGTGGTGGTAGTAGGTATGGTGGAGGTGGTGGTGTTGGTGGTAGTAGGTATGGTGGTGGTGGAGGGAGTGGTGGTGTTGGTGGTAGTAGGTATGGTGGTGGTGTTGGTGGTAGTAGGTATGGTGGAGGGTGTGATGGTGGTGGTGGCGGGAGTGATGGTGTTGGTGGAGGTGGAGGGTGTGGTGGTGTTGGTGGTAGTAGGTATGGTGGAGGTGGAGGGTGTGGCGGTGTTGGTGGTAGTAGGTATGGTGGTGGTGGAGGGTGTGGTGGTGTTGGTGGTAGTAGGTATGGTGGAGGTGGAGGGAATGGTGGTGTTGGTAGTAGTAGGTATGGTGGAGGTGGAGGGTGTGGTGGTGGTGGTGGTGGTAGTAGGTATGGTGGAGGTGGTGGTGTTGGTGGTAGTAGGTATGGTGGTGGTGGAGGGAGTGGTGGTGTTGGTGGTAGTAGGTATGGTGGTGGTGTTGGTGGTAGTAGGTATGGTGGAGGGTGTGATGGTGGTGGTGGCGGGAGTGATGGTGGAGGTGGAGGGTGTGGTGGTGTTGGTGGTAGTAGGTATGGTGGAGGTGGAGGGTGTGGCGGTGTTGGTGGTAGTAGGTATGGTGGTGGTGGAGGGTGTGGTGGTGTTGGTGGTAGTAGGTATGGTGGAGGTGGAGGGTGTGGTGGTGTTGGTGATAGTAGGTATGGTGGAGGTGGAGGGTGTGGTGGTGTTGGTGGTAGTAGGTATGGTGGAGGTGGAGGGTGTGGTGGTGTTGGTGGTAGTAGGTATGGTGGAGGTGGAGGGTGTGGTGGTGTTGGTGGTAGTAGGTATGGTGGAGGTGGAGGGTGTGGTGGTGATGGTGGTAGTAGGTATGGTGGAGGTGGAGGGAGTGGTGGTGGTGGTGGTGGTGGTAGTAGGTATGGTGGTGGTGGAGGGAGTGGTGGTGGTAGGTATGGTGGAGGTGGAGGGTGTGGTGGTGGTGGTAGTAGGTATGGTGGTGGTGGAGGGAGTGGTGGTGTTGGTGGTGGTGGAGGGAGTGGTGGTGTTGTTGGTAGTAGGTATGGTGGAGGTGGAGGGTGTGGTGTTGGTGGTATTGTTGGAGGGTTGATAATGTTTGTTGAACCATTGCAGCACTTTGTGTTGACCAGCCCACTGTGTCGCGTGTATGGCTGAGTGTCCACGAATGTCCAGGTCCTCCGGGTTGAGTCCAGCTTCCTTTACAAGGTATTCCACTATCAACAGATTGCCCCGGTTCGCTGCCCAGTGTAGTGCTGTATTGTTATTGGTGGTCCGGACAGTGAGGTCCCAGCCAGCCTTCCTCAGCTGGGTCACAACATTAATGTGGTTGGACACACTGGCATAGTGTACTGGTGTCCAGCCACGCAGGTCCTTGGTGTCAGTCTTGGTGTGTGGCAGCAACAGTGACACACAGTCATGATGACCCATAAAGGCTGCACGGTGAAGTGCAACAAGCCCTGCAACACAACAACTGTATTGTACCATCGCTAATACTTACTCTAATTACTATTTTATGATTAATATTCATTTAAATTTAAACTATCATCTATAACTAAAATTAGGAAATATACCTTTCAATTATTTAATGTTCTGCAATGTAAAAGTTACTTAAGAAGTGCGTGCGGATTTACATGGAGGGATAGACAGACTAATGAGGAAGTAAGAAGGAGGTGTGGTGTGGAGGTAGATGTGCTGGAAAGTGTGAAAAGGAATAACTTGAGATGGTTCGGCCATATGGAACGTATGGAAAGCGAGAGAATGACTAAGAGGGTGTACGAGAGCGAGGTGGAGGGACAGAGAGGGAGAGGTAGACCGAAAGAGAGGTGGAAGGATGAAGTGAGGAAGTATATGAACGAAGGCGGTGCTGGTTGGGGGGAGGAGCGTCGACTGACTGGGGACAGAGGTGCATGTGGGCGGTTCGTTCGTGGCCACCCCTTCGGGGATCACGGCGTCAGGCAATAGATAGATAGAATGTAAAAGTACTTAAGAATTAAATAAACAAACACTAGTAATGTTTACTGAATATAATCATGTCTATACTGCAAATGATCAATGATAAAGACCCAATTGGAAAAATAATGAGTTTAATGACTAGAAATATATATGTTACTACTGAACATACAGTAAATATAAATAAATAAAATATGAACAAATATACTAACATAGAGTTTGATAACAGATTAGTATTTATATTAAAGTAAATACATTGGGTGAGTCAAGTAATACAATGATATATAAACAAACATATATTGTCCCTTTAATCCGAGTCTATGCTTTAATCAGATACATATTTAATAATTTCAGTTACATTTTCCATTATATTTTTGACAAAACTAGACAACTTTATGCAGCTTAGGAATGACTTCTTAATATGAAAGGGAAAAATCAATCTAAACAAAAATCTAACTACCACAGAGCCTTTCTAAACCTAATAAAATAGTTAAATAAAGTCATAATAAAAGGATAAGAGTGAACCATGGTCTACTGAAAGGGTTCCCATCTTTATTATATTGTCTTAACCCTTTCTGTACCGGCGACGTGTTTATTCTGGCTACATTTAAACAAATTTACGAAGCTTAGGAAGGATATATGGTCGCTAAAAGGAATAATTGAAATAGTCTGTAGTCTTGTAATTGGTAGACATCCTTCCCAAACTGAATGAAATCGTCTAATATTTGCCAGAATATAATGGAAAAGACGTCGCTGATACAGAAGTGGTTAATGTTAACTTTACCTTTATTATTTCTAGATAATTGTATTAACTTTATGCAGAGCTTCCAATAATCAAAGGCCTACACACTGTCTCATTTAAGGGGGAGGTAGTGGATTTTCTGGACTCCCTTCTGCCTCATGTTTAGCTCCATTAATTTTGATATTTTAACACATTCGCTCCACTAGTATGGCGATTGTAAGACCTTTTGCGCCATTTAGATGTATTTTTTTCCTAGCGAGCGTAAGCGAGCTTTTAATTTTACAAGGAACCGGGATCTACCGAACAAAAAAAACACACATTTATTTTGATGAGGTATATGTGCGTGTGTGTGCTTTTTTGTCCAAGCTTGATGTAGGTCTAGCGAGGAAACTAGGAAATAAATACCTAAATAAATAGACCAACAAATAGCCACTACCCCCTTAACCCCTTGACTCCTTAAAATCTGTCTTAAAACTAATTAAGGGGAGATTTCCATTATATTTTATTTTATTTTTTTATTTTTTTTATCTGGACCCCCTTCTTCCTTATTATAGGTTGGGTTCTTGGTTAGCTACATTATCAGGAAATACTTTTGGATTATCTCAACACTTGCAAGCTTGATTCTGAATCTATAAGGAAGTTTGAGAATGTGAGAGACAGAGTGATGTATACTGTAGTGTGAGAGACAGTGATGTACTGTACAGTTTGATTTAGAATGTGAGGCAGTGTGATGTAGAGTGTGAGATAATATGATGTAGAATATGAGAGACTGATTTAGAATGTGAGACAGTGTGATGTAGAGTGTGAGATAATATGATGTACAGTATGAGACACTGATTTAGAATGTGAGACAGTGTGATGTAGAGTATAAGACAAAATGGTGTAGAATGTAAGAGACAGTGTAATGAAGATTTTGAGAGGTAATGGTGGACTTACCAGCATCACCCTTGGTGTGAGGGTCAGTATCAGCAGCCTGCAACACCTTCACCACCTCAACGTGACCCTCCTCTGCAGCCCATATCAGTGGTGTCCAGAGGTCACTACCAGCTCCATCCACCCTCCCACCAGCAGCCAGCAGCACCTTCACCATCTCAGCGTGACCATGCCTTGCAGCCAACATCAGTGGTGTCCAGGATTCACTACCAGCTCCCTCCACCCTCCCACCAGCAGCCAACAGCACCTTCACCACCTCAGCGTGACCATGCCTTGCAGCCAACATCAGTGGTCTCCAGGAGTCACTACCAGCTCCCTCCACCCTCCCACCAGCAGCCAGCAGCACCTTCACCACCTCAGCGTGACCATGCCTTGCAGCCAACATCAGTGGTGTCCGGGGGTCACTACCAGCTCCCTCCACCCTCCCACCAGCAGCCAGCAGCACCTTCACCACCTCAGCGTGACCCTTCTCTGCAGCACACATCAGTGGTGTCCAGGAGTCACTACCAGCTCCCTCCACCCTCCCACCAGCAGCCAGCAGCACCTTCACCACCTCAGTGTGACCATGCCTTGCAGCCAACATCAGTGGTCTCCAGGAGTCACTACCAGCTCCCTCCACCCTCCCACCAGCAGCCAGCAGCACCTTCACCACCTCAGCGTGACCATGCCTTGCAGCCAACATCAGTGGTGTCCGGGGGTCACTACCAGCTCCCTCCACCCTCCCACCAGCAGCCAGCAGCACCTTCACCACCTCAGCATGACCCTTCTCTGCAGCACACATCAGTGGTGTCCAGGAGTCACTACCAGCTCCCTCCACCCTCCCACCAGCAGCCAGCAGCACCTTCACCACCTCAGCGTGACCATGCCTTGCAGCCAACATCAGTGGTGTCCAGGAGTTACTACCATCTCCCTCCACCCTCCCACCAGCACCCAGCAGCATCTTCACCACCTCAGCGTGACCCTTCTCTGCAGCACACATCAGTGGTGTCCAGAAGTCACTACCAGCTCCCTCCACCCTCCCACCAGCAGCCAGCAGCACCTTCACCACCTCAGCGTGACCGTTCTCTGCAGCCAACATCAGTGGTGTCCAGGAGTCACTACCAGCTTCCTCCACCTTCCCACCAGCAGCCAGCAGCACCTTCACCACCTCAGCGTCACCCTTCTCTGCAGCACACATCAGTGGTGTCCAGGAGTCACTACCAGCTCCCTCCACCCTCCCACCAGCAGCCAGCAGCACCTTCACCACCTCAGCGTGACCCTTCTCTGCAGCCCACATCAGTGGTGTCCAGGGGTCACTACCAGCTCCCTCCACCCTCCCATCAGCAGCCAGCAGCACCTTCACCACCTCAGCGTGACCCTTTTCTGCAGCCCACATCAGTGGTGTCCAGGGGTCACTACTAGCTCCCTCCACCCTCCCATCAGCAGCCAGCAGCACCTTCACCACCTCACTGTGACCCAGCCCGGCAGCCGCGGTCACCATGCACATGGTGTTGTTGTCGATGTTGGTGATCGTGGTGTTGGGGTCACCACCGAGGTCAATTGCTTCCCTGACCCGCCTCACATCACCTGACCTCACACCAGCCTCCAGTACCTACAGGAAATATTGGTGTTCACATTAGGGTTTATGATATTAACTCTCTCAATATACCATGATGCATTCTTTGATTTTATTCTGGCTGTTGTTAGATGTTATTATTAACATTAGAATGGGTCTGTGGGAGTCAAAGGGATAATTAAGATACATTATACCCCTTGAGTACTTTATTCACCTTAGGAAGAGCTTGAGGGATTCAAAGGATTACTTGGGATTTTATTGCTCCATGAAATGTTCACATATTACCCAGAATCAAAGCAAAATGATGCCATCGTTTACTGAAGGGGTTAAAATTTATATTGTGTAATGTATTGTAATAAGGAATATACTGAGATCATTATTATCACTACACAACCATACAGTACTGAGACACAGCTACAATTAGGTGCTCAGTATTATCAGTACACAACCATACAATACTGAGACACAGCTACAATATTTTGCCCAGCTAATCTAATCCCGAAAGGACCCCAATGGAAATACGCCTAACAACCTTATTGGTCTATCCTTAGTTGGAATTATGCAAAGCTGGTACATGTCATAATTGTAACATATTATGTGGTACCAACATTGTAAAATGCTATCTATCTATCTATCTATCTATATGCTCAGGCCCAATCCCCATTTTGGGGGTAGCCGACTCAAGACAGAGCAAGAACAGGGAAAACACAAAAACAACATAAAACAACAAATAAACACAGATAAAAAGCACAAACTCACACACATCCAGGTCACCCAGGAGAAGACCCAGAGACCAGGGTCACCAAGGTCGCTCCAGCACTCCCCCGGCCCCCAACCACCCGGAGAGGGTCCGATCTCGGCAGGCAGACATGCAGCGGAGCCAAAGCCACAAGCCCTCCCACCACACTTCCAGGCGCACCCTTCATATTAATCGTCTCGCCGGGCCAGGCGCCTGATGGACTATTATCTAGTCCAACTTGCGCCCGACCCCTTACTCCAAATGACCACGTGTTCACTCAACTATTCACAAGCATTCTCCATTCACTCCTGGGCATCACCACTTCCCCTGTCTGATCTATAGTCATTCCTCTATCATCCAAAGCCTTTCTTACACAGTCTCTCCATCTCAATGGGGGTCTTCCTGCCCTTCTATCTCCCCTAAATATGCTAATATGCTAAATATGTAAAATGCTAACTGAATAAATATTATTATTATTATTATTATTATTATTATTATTATTATTATCATTATTGTTATTATTATTATTAGGGGTTCGACCCCAATGGGGAACCCCTATTGTAATCATTAAACCCACTTATTCATCCAAATTATTTTTACATGCCGGTTTTGATGCAATAACTCCAGAACCGCTTTTTGGATCGGGATCAAACTTTCACAAGAGGTGCGTTTTTGTAATGGGCAACTTTTGATATGCTAAACATCCGGCATGACGGCCAAACAGGTCCGTGGCAGCCAATTTCCCGAAAAATTTGACACCGAAATACCGTCTCTCCCACTCATAGGAAATGGCTTTGGCATATGGACTCCACTACTAATGCTCCGCAAATGTTATAGAGAAGGTTTTGCTTTTGCACGTGGGTTTTTTCCAGCAATCTTGAAAAAACCTTGAATTCCACTTAAAATTCCACATCTTGAAAACTACGCCGATGATCAAAGCCATGTTTGCGTAGTTGGGTGAGTCTCGCGATTCCGAACGTTTTGATACCAAAAGAATATAAATGGGTGGAATAGCTTAGCTTGGCCCAGCATTGAAAAATGTCTATTCTTAAATGACTTTAAAACCGTATTCGCTACCCACACAAAGTTTACAGTCTATAGGCTTCCACGCATCCCCTAGTTTTGCTTAATAACATAGTCGATTAATTATTCAGATCTATTATTTTTTTGTTATTTAACTCTCTCCAAACAGTTCGAGTCCCTACGAATTCCACCAATTATTTAGCCAACCTACCTATACATACCTACCCTACCAAATAATAATGATAATTCAAATTTATTTTTGGTGAATAGCAGAGTATTGGCTAAGTTTTTTAACAATTCCTACCTTTGCCAAATGCTTTGTTTAATAACAATGATATGGACCTTCAGAGTTTGACAATTGCCCGTGTGACAGCCTTCACCAAGGTGTAAAAGAGGAGAGCCCACTCAATGTAATAAATCTGTTCTACAGCGACGGTGGCGCCTCTAGAGGCCAATAGGTGATAACATGTTGATCAAGCCATTTGTTTCCCTCTTGATATTGTTTATACAAACTAAGATGATACTCTGAAGACCACTTGCATGTATACAGTGTGTGAATGTACGAACAATAAGGAATTCTAAAGAATAAAACGCCTCCTCCCCATTCAGTTAATGCCAGGCAGATTTTGTATATACCTATGAGCTGCTTGGCGGCGCTGGGTGTCGGGAAATTACACTAAGCCTATTGAAGTGGACAATCCTTTCCTAATGCTCCTTTCCTTGCCTTGACCCTGCTATTACGAACTTTATGCTGACATAAACCTTATCTGCCCATAATAATTAGGATTTAGGCTTTCAATCATACTCCATCCTACACATAACTCACTGCCATACCTTAATATAACTAGTTTGGACAAGTGTAGCTCATATATAGACTATATAACAAGTCTGGGTTTGAGTCTGCGCAGTAGTCTTGCGTGCGTAGTTAGCGAGAGAGGGAGTGACTGTATCGCTAGATCCGTTCTCAAAAGCAGCTAGAATATCATCTATATTTAATAAATGCAAAAACTTGTATGAATGAAGCTACAACCTCTGGAAGGGCTTGTTTTGCATGTTTTACAAATAAATATGGTTCTAGAATGTGTGATATTTATAGAGTATCACTGGGAATTATGTTGCTAATGTCAAAAATGCAAGCTAAATGTAACATTTTAAGATGTAGCTTTAAAGTAGCTATGTTGGCAACACTGAGTCACGTACTTGTCACCATGGAGGTATATTAGGGGGAGGGATAGAGACTAGAACGTACCCTATGTAAACGTGAAGCCAGATAAAATATTGGCAAGTAGGCTACTGGCGAATCTGGCTAACTGATCATATTGCATCATATAGATAAGCAAAAATAATGATAGGCTATAGTAATCTAGTAACATATAATTAATATATAAGTATCTCTTTACGATCTGTAGCCCTAACTCTTATATTGAATAAATAATTATCAAAGTACTGGAAGGTAGAAGCGCGGGAGGTTGGTTTCACTCTTTCACCCTGACACTCCCTCCTTTAGTATCCTTCCTCCAAGGATGTCATAGCTCTGAAGGGACCCCGATATTCGAGATACGTAGCTTCATATGCGCGTATTTGATCACTTTCATGCTATTATTTATGCATTCAGAAGTAGCAGGACACCTATGTCAAGAGTGAAATAACTTAATCCATACACAGTAAAAAAGACGGAAATAATACGGTACATACATAGGTGATGGAAGGGGGAGGGGGAGTGGTGTGTATGCTATGTAAAGGGACAGTTCTAGAGAGAGAGAGTAAGTAATTGTCGCTAGATAGGCGTGTGTGTGCTTGTGTGATGGTCTTGTGTAGCTATGTGTGTGCTTGTTTGAGTGTTGCTATAGGCTACGTATTATTTATCTCTCTCTCTCTCTCTCTCTCTTATTTATCGCTGTCTTCCTTACGATTACGACATACTAGTGCTTGAGAACATAGGAAATAGGGAGCCTCTCTCTCCCTTACACACCCAGTCTCTCTCTGTCGCTCGTTTGTTAGCACACCGGTACAAATGAGGCAGATCCCTTACATATGCAACTAAGATGAACATGGGAATCTGCAGAGAGACAAGTGGCCCACAAAAGGCAGATCCCTTTCACATCCAACCCATTTCGTCCATATGACTATCTGATTTTATCTTGGAATTCTCTATTGTTCTTGATCCCACTATAGCACTAGGTAGCCTATTGCACATATCTACAACTCTGTTACGAGAGAGGCAGATCCCTTACACAGCCAATCTCTCTCTCTCTCTTATTTATATACTGGTACAAATGAGGCAGATCCCTTACACATGCTACCAAGATAACATGACATGTTCCAATAAATATGGCAGTACAATTGTTAAGAGCAAACCTGGTGGTCCCTCGGATATCCACCCCGGCAGGGTTGGGTCATTGACACAGGGCCCTCCCGGTCGTCATCATGCGACTGTGTCAAGAGCATTGCAACGTCCCAAATCTGCTCGTCGGTGCAGCTTTTTCTTTAGCAATATAAGGGGACTTCACTGTAACATCAATTCTGTACACCAATTTCTTCAAGCAAAATCCCCTACTCTCCTTTTTTTGACAGAGACTCAAGTAACATCCACATCTGACACGTCTAGATTTAGTTTTCCAGGTTATCAACTGCTCCAAAATTTCAGACCTAAAGGAGGTGTATGTTGCTTCGCAAAATCTGAAATTGCCCTGGAGGAGGTTACTAGTTTCAATTGTCCCTATTTTGATTATTCTATATACAAATTAATTTCTGCTGGTAAATTTAAATACATATGTTGCATCTACCGTTCCCCAAATACTCCTCCAGAGCAAAGTCTTTTTTATTCTCTGTCCTCACAACTCAGTGTCCTCAACTTAAATGCTTCTTCTGAAATCACTGTGTTGGGTGATTTTAATGTCCATAATGTTGAATGGCTCACTCATTCAGCCAGGACTGATGATGCTGGTCTTGCATGTGAGCTATTTGCAGACTCATTTAATCTCACTCAACTAGTCAACCAACCCACCCGTGTACCAGATAATCCTAATCATAATTCCCACCTACTGGACTTATTTTTAACAACCAATTCAGAAAATTATGATGTTACAGTGAGGTCCCCGCTTGGATCTTCTGATCACTGTCTGATACAGGCCACCTGTCTATCACCTACCACACCTTCCCACTCTGAACCTGTTTTGGTGACTAAATGGCATTACGATAGGGCAGACTGGGAGGGTCTTCAAGGTTTCTTTATTGATATTCCCTGGACCTCTTTCTTTTCTAATGATGCACACTCCACCTTGAGCCACATACAAGATTTTGTAAAAATTGGAATGGAAACTTTTATTCCTCATCAAAAGTACAGTAAAAGATCTAATTCACCTAAATGGTTTGACCATAATTGTGCTAGAGTAACTGAACAAAAAGCAATAGCCTACAATGCATACACAAGATCAAAAACTCATGAAGCCTTTAATTACTTTAGAAACATCAGAAACCATGCCAAAACTGTATTAAACCTAACTAAATCAAACTTTCTCCACAAGCAGGCAAATAAACTTCTAAATAATCCAAATGATAACAAAATATTTTGGTCTACTCTTAACTCATTTAAATCCAACTTCACTACTGCTTCATCCATTCCACCATTAAAATCTCCAACTGGCAATCTTGTAAGTGACCCACGAGGTAAAGCTAACCTTCTTGCGGATATTTTCTCCACCAACTCAACCTTAGATGAAATAAATCCAGATGTCCCTGTACTTAATTTTAATTCGCCTGAAATTCCCTCACTTAAGATCCACACCAGACATGTCAAAACTATTTTGCAGAATCTCTCAGTAGATAAGGCTCCTGGTCCAGATGAAATTCCTCCAATAGTACTTAAGAATTGCTCCTTGGTGCTCGCTCCTGTATTGGCAAATTTTTTCCGTCTGTGTACTCATACCTCATGCTTCCCAGTACCCTGGAAAGAAGCAAACATCCATCCAGTTCCTAAAAAAGGTGCCTCTTCAGATCCATCAAACTACAGACCAATAGCTATAACTTCCACTCTTGGTAAAGTCTTTGAAATTATATTAAATAATCACATAATTAAGCATCTTGAGAATAATAAATTAATCAGTGATAGACAATATGGTTTTAGACGATGTCGATCAACTGCAGACATGCTTTGCCTTCTTACGCATCAAATCAACCAAGCTACAGACCAACAAGGTGAAACACATACAGTAGCACTGGATATATCAAAGGCATTTGATAGAGTCTGGCATCAATCCTTATTGTCGAAGATGTCACACTACGGCCTTGCATCATTAGTTCCACTAATTTCTTCTTATCTTCATAACAGAAAAATATGTGTAATGGTAGATGGCCTTTATTCTCAATTTCACTCAATAAATGCTGGTGTTCCCCAGGGATCAGTTTTGGCCCCAATTCTGTTCCTCATTCATATCAATGATCTCATATCTACCACTCATAATCCAATACATTCCTACACAGATGACTTAACACTCCACAGTTCCTTCACATTTACCAATTCTTTCACCCAACCCGATCTTATAATTCAAAAATAAACACTGCAATTTCTCTGAACCAGGACCTTTCTAGAATTAATGGATGGGGACAAAAGAATCTAGTTTCCTTTAATGCGCAGAAAACCAAATACATTCAATTTTCTAACCGACAGAATCTCACTGACTCCCATATATTTTTTAATGATGTAAATATTCCCACTTCCCCTAGTATTGACATTCTCGGTGTAACATTAACTACTAACTTGAGCTGGACACATTATGTTAGAAGCATTGCTAAGAATGCCTCTAAAAAACTGGGACTCCTGTACAGAGTTCGAGAATTCTTCACTGACGAGCAGTTGGCCGTGATATATAAAAGTCATGTGCGTTCTCAGATGGATTACTGTTCACCTCTGTGGGGTGGAAGTGGAGTGGTTGCATTGAGGCAGTTGGACAAAATTCAAAATAAAGCTATTAGATTAATCAATAACCCTGCAATCACACAGGACCTTCCTACATTATCCATACGAAGAAACGTTGCATCCCTTGCATTATTCTACAGATATTTTCACAGCAATTGTTCCGAGGAACTTGCTTCAATTGTGTCGCCTCTCCACATCTTTCCCCGTAGAACTAGGGCAGCTGAGAGCGCCCATGAATTTACACTTTCTCCTCCACAATGCAGAACTTCTGCTTATCAGAATTCATTTATCCCCAGAGCTACTACTCTTTGGAATTCACTTCCCTCGAATTGCTTTCCACAAACTTACAATCTACAAATGTTTAAATCCAGTTGTTACAAACATTTTATGAATGGAGGATGCCTTTAGGCACATGGACCTTTTTGTTTATCTGTGTTTTTCCTTCCTCCATTCATTGTCTCTTAAAAAAAAAAAAAAAAAAAAAAAAAAAAAAAAAAAAAAAACAGTTCACACCATCAAGGCTTCCCAAACTAGATCAATTATTATGTTCCTTCCAACAACCAACAATACTCCTAAAATCCAATAACAGAAGGTGTAACTACAGTCAAGCTACAGTATCATGATCATAACATAACCATGCTAGCTGACCCAGTCAATAATGACATATGCCTTGCAACTAATGATATAAATTTAGGTTCCACAGAGTCATTGCATCTTTCTCCAATTCCCCCCATCACCCCTCTTCCCATTCTAACTCCTCCCCATCCTCCCCCTACGTCACACCACCACCACCACCACACTGCTCTTACTTCCGGCGCCACCTTGGCCTCGCCCCTAGCACTCACCACCATCACCATCACACTTCTGCCTCGTCCGAAGTTGACCTTCCGATGCATTCCCCTTCACCAACTACACTACCTAAGAAAACCATTCCCTCACGCCTACCGAAATCAATCATAAAACCTCCTACCCCTACCTCCATCACTCCCTCACCAACCCTTCCCTCATAACTATCAAAGCCAATCATAACACACTCTGTTATGTGGAGGTTATGGGGAGGTGTGGTGGAGTGGTCTTGCCACTGGCCTGGTAATCAAAAGGTCCCGGGTTCAAATCCCGATGTATCAATGGGAAGATATTATTGGGATGGAATTTGTGCTGTACCTAGTATCAGTGCATTACCACAAGCCCACCGAAACGTCAATAAAATACCCTCATTGTTCCCTGATTAAATAGCACTGTATGAATATTCCCATATTCAAAATATGCTATAGGGGTGCAATGCCTGGTGAGTTATCTGCTCAACAGGTGGCGTTGTGTGTGTGTAAGTGTGAGAGTCCGAGTGTAGGGGGTGAGACAGTGAAGCATGGGAATGAGGTGGCTTCAGAGATGGGGTCGTTTCGGGCCATGAGTGAGCACCGTGCCTCATGTGAAGGCAAGATGGCAGGTGCTCGTTGTACTCTACGTGCTTCACATGTCTCACTCCATAGACTGGAACAAGACCTCACGGGCTTCACTGTTCATTGTAAAGCGGTGAATGTTAAGGCTCTCAGCCTATGCCCGAGAGGAAGTAAGTTGGAATATAGAAAAAAAAAAACAAAAAAAAAAAATCTACCCCTCTCTCCATCACCTCCACGCCTACCTCCCCTAAACCTCTTTCTCCATTAAGAATCCTTCCCCCCCCCCCCTCTCTTTCCATTCCGCATGATCTTGATGCATCGAGGCCCGCCCCCCACTTCGCACCACCTCAGCTCCACCCAAACTTGTCACTCAGCCACACCCTAATCTTCTTCACAACCCCACTACACCTCTCTCCACTAACTCATCCGAAGTTGATATTCCCATGTCTTCTATTTCACCCACTACTCAACCTACTGCACCAGAAATAGCTCATCTTTCTTCTACCAGTTCAACCCCATGTCTACCTAGACCACACATGCCTTCATGACTACCTAGACCTATCATTCAATCACCCCAAGCATCCACATCTACCAATAAATTATCAAACCCCATCAATTCACCCAAACTCTCTCATCAAACCTCAACTTCCACCTCTACTACATCTAAATCACCCTCTTAACCTTTAAGCATCACCACCAAGTTTCCTTCATCATCCAAATCACACGCCCCTCCCACCAGCCCAAATTCATGCTTTCAACAACCAAAGTTGAAACCTTCATCCTCTTTAACCAAACCTCTTTTACAACCTCCATACAGACGATCTAGCCGACGTGTGACAAAAACAAAACGTTGGGCTCCAACCTTCACCCCAGAGACCTGGAGGAAGACCTCTACCACCAAACCAACCACACCTGTCACACCAGCCTCACCTACCACGTCAACCACACCTTCACACCCTCTCCAGGCAAACACTCAGCCTGTCATGACTCCACCTGGTCAGCTTAGTGACCCTAAATCTGCGAAGCTCCTCCCCTCTATAGCAGAGGGCACCGTCACCACCAAACCCCAGTCATTCCAAGTCCTGCAGCCAAACAGTTGGCTCAGTTGGCACACCTTGCCAACTTGTCCCCATCCCGTTCCAGTTTACCATCACCTACAATTCTGAGGCAACTCCAAGCTCGGGGACGAGATTGTTTTTAGAAGAAGGTGGTGAAATGACGGGGCTCAAGAAGAATGAGCCAAAACCTCCACCGTATCTGCTCCCACATATTAATGAGCCACAACATCAACACTGCAGAATTGCCACTATAAAAGGCAAGAGGAGAGAGGCAAACAAAATGCCACAACACCAGCGGAAAGGAAAACCTGATCCCCCCTACCTGTGTCAACAAGAAAAGGGACGCGAGCGTGTTAATGGCCCCCAGCCACCCCAACACCTGGCCGCGTTCGACTAGAGGTGAGGGACCATTACAAGAACCTGATTTGGAGGATGATAAAGATATGTTTATGGAATTATCCCATCAACCTCTTCGTTTTCCACCTATCTACCCAGGCGGAAATATCTACCATTACGACGACCATGGAGATAAACAACCACAAAACCAAGATGCAACCTCCTCATGAAAATAACGCATACAACCTGTTGAAAGTGTAGGAGCTACCAAGACTGTATATTATTTTTCCTACTTCCATCCAAGCTTTCTAAGACCTACCTTTAATTTTAATAAATAAAGAATGTCATTACCTATGTAACCCTATAGGTATAATAATTTTAAGAACTTTCATAACCGCCACAATAATCCAAAGCCCATATTTCACATGTCTCTCCTACCCTGGGACATGTTCGCTTGACAGTAAAATAAAAGCATAATATTACCTGCCCGAAACAAGATATTGTTAGGCGAAGTTGGTCTCACTTTCGGGTATTTCGCTATTACAGTGAGCGTGCTTAATTGTGAACCAACTCGGAGAATACTTCCGTAGGGCTTAGCCTAAATCCCCTTAAAAAGTATACTGGGTGCAGTGACCAAGAGGAGTGTGTAGGAGGCCTAGAAAGTGACCATTCTAGCTTGTGTGTGTGATGACGGTGTCCCCCTCTGGTGTCCACAGACTGGGGAACAAACAGTGCTACGTCGCCAGATCTCTCACGGATCCTACTTCTCTCCCTCACCCTAAGTTAAGTGCCTATGTGATACTGTGCTTTGGTGATTGTTGTGAAGGTTACAGGTATATAAGATATGTTAGTGTTCAAATTAATGTAATCCTAGAGATCCTTTTTAGTCTCTCCTCATAATTTACCACTCATGTTGAGAAAACAAAATACACACTATACGTGAGATTAATATATCTTTAACACTCTGGATATAACCTATTTATATTCCATATAAACGTTATATATATATATATATATATATATATATATATATATATATATATATATATATATATATATATATATATATATATATATATATGAATATATTGAATCTAGGAATTATACATTATACACCATACGTAGCTACCAGTGAACACTCCCAGATCTTATTCTATTGTGTTATTATTGGCTGGGTACGAAATTGCATATATAAGTGTCCACAGAGAGTGTAATTTCAGTCTCTTCGTCAGACTAATTTTATCTTTGTGCTTCCTGACTTCAAACTCAGTTTAAGCCTTATTTTGAGTTGCATTAACTCCTACTTACATCACGTTGTATTAAAATCCGTACGGCGAGATTATCAGCTACTCATTCCGGCTAATATTATTTATCATAATTTCCGTGAATTTATATTCATTATTAGAGCCTCCCAGTCGGCAGCGCAAAAGTGCAACAAGCGGCGCTGGCTGGGAGGATCTGATTGCCATACTGAAGAGATAGGACAGGTAACAGAGATAAGGTCATGATCAGATAAGTCAAACGGAGAAAAAAGGTTTACAGCGTAAGTAGAAGGTTAGAAATAAATCAAGGATGTTGGGCCGATCTCCAAGGCAATCAGGGATACGAGTAAGTTGCTGTACTAATTGCTTTAGGTAGTTTAAGATAGAAAAGATGATGGCTTGTTCACCAGATTGGTCAGTGAAATGAAAGGAGAGCAAATGGTGGTGGTGAATATTGAAATCTCCTATGATGGAGATTTCTGCAAAAGGAAAGATCGATATAATGAGTTCCAGTTTCGAAGGTAAATAGTCAAAGAATTTTGGATAGCCAGTAGAATTAGGGGGAGAGCTAAACAGAGCAGAAATATTTTAGTTTGAGAGTGACATAAAAACTATAGGTAGATAGATGAGAATTCAGACGAATCAAAGTTGGAAACGCGAGACCAATATATGCAACATTCATCTTTGGTTTGAAAATGAGAATAGAGATAGTAAGAGGATACGAAGAATGGTTTGTTGTCAGAAGTGTCATACATGTAAAAAGGAGTACAAAGGAAATCAAGCAACAACATATCTAGTGACCCCCTCAAGGCTGCTTGCAGTCTAAAATACTAATGTTCAAAGTGACCAAACAATGGCTTAGAGTGGGAAAGGGAAGTACAGTAAACCCCGTTATCTCGGACTAATTGGGGGGAAACCACTTCCGAAAAGTCCGATTTTCCGAGAAGTCCGAAGTCCGACTTAGTGTCCGATTTAAGAAAGGGAAAATCTCCGAATTGGAAGGGGGAGTCCGCGCCACCAGAGAAAACGGAGACTACCCTATCACTAACAACGTAGACTCAAGATGAATTTCAGTATACAACAAACACATAATAAAGTAATATACAGGTACAGTACATGTAAATATATACAGTAGTTGTTGTTGTTCCCTAAGCTGCCTGGCCGAACAGCCCCGAGTCCCTGAGGAAGGCCATGGCCACGATCGGGCTTTCCCACAGAGCTCTCATTGAGTGTAGATTGTGTTGTTGGCGTAAGTGGTTGTGTGAAATGCAGTCTTCTTTGATGTGTTTAATGGTATGGGGTGCTGTGTTACATCCCTGGCAGGCGTCGACAACGGAGTCATCCAGTCTCTTCTGATAGCTCAGGAGAGCTGGATGGTGTCCGCATCTCAGCCTGGCCAGGTGGACTCTGTCCTCGCGAGGAAGGGAGGATTCGGAAGGATGGATTTCGGGAGGTCGTGCATGCAGCTGCGTGTTTTCTGTGAGTGAGTGGATGGATCGGCGAGAGATATGAGTATGGATGTGCTTCTGGAAGTTGGTTCGGGGTGGGTAGGGAGGGAGCAAGGACAATAATTGTGTGTGATACCGTGTGCTGGGTGTTGTTTTGATATTTCTTGGTGTCTGTGGGTGTGTTGCCATGTAGTTTAGTGGGTGGTCTTGGTTCGTGGAGGCTGCTGCCAGGAATTGAGTGCCTCTCATGTCCAGATGGTCTTTGACTTTGAGGATTTTGGTTTCTTGATGTAGGTGATTTGTGGGTGCAGTAGCTGTGCAGCCTGTAATGATCTTCAGGGCTTTGTTTTGAATAGTCTGTAAGGTCTTATGATGTGTTTCAGCTAGGTTAGAAGCCCAGGCTGGGCTTGCGTATTCCATCACTGATCTTATGTATTGTTTATATACTGTGGTGGTAGTTTCTTTGTTGTGTCCAAATTGTGTGTGAGCAAGTGACCTGAGGGCGTTAAGTCTGGATGTCAGTTTCTTTTCAATGTTTGTGGTGTGCTGTTTGAATGTCATATGAGTATCATATGTTACTCCTAGGATTTTGGGTGTGTGTGTATGTGTTAGGGGTGTGTTGTTTATGGTGAGTTGAGGGATGTATTCGTGTTCTCCTGTCCAGCTTGTGAGCAGGGTTGCGGTAGATTTGGCTGGGGCTAGATTAAGTCTGTTATATACAGTAGTATAAAGGAAATATAACAGTACAGTACAATATTTTTAGTGAACAGTACATTATAGTACAGTGTACAATTCTATAATGTACTGATCAGGAACACTCACCCTCCCATAAGAAAGACAGGAAACAGGTCCCTTATTCACTCCTTTCCCTGTGATGTGTACTGTAGGTGTGTATGTAGTCTTGCTGTAGTTCTTGAAGATTGTTTTTCCTTGATGATCGTCTTTTCCCCCCTCCCCCCTCCCCACACTTCACTGCCCCTGCTTCCCCTCACTCCCCTTCTCCACCTCACTACCTTTCTCCAACTCACTCCCATTCTCCACCTCACTCCCCTTTTCTACCTCACTGTCCTTCTCCACCTCTCTCCTCTTTTCCACCTCACTGTTCTTCTCCATCTCACTGTTCTTCTCCATCTCACTGTTCTTCTCCACCTCACTCTCCTTCTCCACCTCACTGTTCTTATTCATCTCTCAGTCCTTCTTCATCGCACTGTGCTTTTCCACTTCACTGTTCTTCACACCCCCACTGGTCTTCGGCTTCACACACCCACTGTTCTTCGGACCATGTCCCTTACCGTTCATAGGACCCTTACCCTTACACATCACCATCACATCGTCAATGTCACTCTCTAGGTGCATCGACATATCTGACCATGGGATCGTGTCAGCAGTACTGAGGGAGGTCGATGCAAGGGAGGTGGTCAATGCAAGGGAGGAGATCGAGGATGTTCGAGGTCTGGTTGGTAGTGGTGTTGGAGTGAAGAAGGAACTAATCTTTCGTTGCTTCTTGCTGTCCAGGTAGGCCTTCTGCACAGTAAAGCAGCCACTTTGAAGAGGCTCGTAGAGAAAAGTTAACTTATCATCCATTTCCTGTGACAGGTAGCCTACTTCAGAATGGTAACAAAGGACTCCAGGACATGGCTGACCTTTCCCTCACCAGTTTCTTCTGCTTCTTCATCTTCATCTAGCTCTTCCTCTACAGAGCCACCGAGCACCTCTGCAGCAATTTCTTCATCAGTCCTGTGTTCATGACCTGGTAGATCGACATCTTGTTGTATCCAGTCCTCCACCTCTGCCTCAAGAAGGTCACCCTGGTTGGCCAGCTGGAGTAGGTTGCAAAAGTCTCCAGCCTCGAACCCAATGAACCCATTATCGTTAGTTTTGGGGATATTAAGCAGCTTACACCAGCCGTTCTTGAGTGTGTTAAATTAAACTTCTTTCCAAGCTTCGGCCCAGTTGTATATGCAATCACGGAGGGTGTACTTCTTTAAATTTTGCAGAGTTTTCTTGCCTCGTCCATCCCATCTTCAACTATGACAAGACACTGTTCTAGAAATGTCCTCTTGTATCGCCTCTCTTTTTTTTTTTTTTTTTTTTTTTTTTTAAGAGACAATGAACGGAGGAAGGAAAAACACAGATAAAACAAAAAGGTCCATGTGCCTAAAGGCATCCTCCATTCATAAAATGTTTGTAACAACTGGATTTAAACATTTGTAGATTATAAGTTTGTGGAAAGCAATTCGAGGGAAGTGAATTCCAAAGAGTAGTAGCTCTGGGGATAAATGAATTCTGATAAGCAGAAGTTCTGCATTGTGGAGGAGAAAGTGTAAATTCATGGGCGCTCTCAGCTGCCCTAGTTCGACGGGGAAAGATGTGGAGAGGCGGCACAATTGAAGCAAGTTCCTCGGAACAATTGCTGTGAAAATATCTGTAGAATAATGCAAGGGATGCAACGTTTCTTCGTATGGATAATGTAGGAAGGTCCTGTGTGATTGCAGGGTTATTGATTAATCTAATAGCTTTATTTTGAATTTTGTCCAACTGCCTCAATGCAACCACTCCACTTCCACCCCACAGAGGTGAACAGTAATCCATCTGAGAACGCACATGACTTTTATATATCACGGCCTACTGCTCGTCAGTGAAGAATTCTCGAACTCTGTACAGGAGTCCCAGTTTTTTAGAGGCATTCTTAGCAATGCTTCTAACATAATGTGTCCAGCTCAAGTTAGTAGTTAATGTTACACCAAGAATGTCAATACTAGGGGAAGTGGGAATATTTTCATCATTAAAAAATATATGGGAGTCAGTGAGATTCTGTCGGTTAGAAAATTGAATGTATTTGGTTTTCTGTGCATTAAAGGAAACTAGATTCTTTTGTCCCCATCCATTAATTCTAGAAAGGTCCTGGTTCAGAGAAATTGCAGTGTTTATTTTTGAATTTATTAGATCGGGTTGGGTGAAAGAATTGGTAAATGTGAAGGAACTGTGGAGTGTTGAGTCATCTGCGTAGGAATGTATTGGATTATGAGTGGTAGATATGAGATCATTGATATGAATGAGGAACAGAATTGGGGCCAAAACTGATCCCTGGGGAACACCAGCATTTATTGAGTGAAATTGAGAATAAAGGCCATCTACCATTACACATATTTTTCTGTTATGAAGATAAGAAGAAATTAGTGGAACTAATGATGCAAGGCCGTAGTGTGACATCTTCGACAATAAGGATTGATGCCAGACTCTATCAAATGCCTTTGATATATCCAGTGCTATTGTATGTGTTTCACCATGTTGATGAAATCTTTTCTTACAACTCTCGATGATACCCTGGTCCATGGGCTGGATGCCACTGGTTGTGTTAGGGGGCAAATACATTGATTTTATTTTACCATTTCAGCTTTCCAACTTAGAGGTACACGGGTGTGCAGGTGCGTTATCCAGCAGGAGGATTGCAACTACTTCATCAGGAGGGATACCATAAATTCTTTGCTGGAAAGATCGAGCTGCCGGAACAGAGCGCCCATGGAAGATTTCCTCGGTGATGCGCTGGTTGAACCAAACACTCTTAGCCCCATAGTAATCTACAGGCAGCTGGTTTGTCTTCATTAACCCGGGAACTACGGGAAGACTCTTAAGAGTTCCCCCGGCGGACTGCGGGAAGACTCTTAAGAGTCAGAGAAAAAACAAATCAACTTCAAACATCGAAAAAAGAAAAGAAAACAAAAATTTGCCCCTGGGCCATGCAAAATATCACTCCTCTACCTCCCCTCCTTCCCCACTTTCCTCCCCTCCTTCAGTTATCACCTATTTTCCCTGTTATTCCCTTATTCTGAGGTATATTTTCGTACTAACATTAGCGAGTTGCAAGCAGGGCATTGTCATCTCTGTTAGCAAGTGAGTGCAAGAGAGAGAGAGAGAGAGAGAGAGTATCGATCGACTGTGCCTCAGTATCCTTGGGGGAAATTGGCGGGAAAGCAGGTTGCCTCACCCATACATTATATAACTCGCGGCCTGTATCTCCGATTTTGACCATCCAAACGCTGTTTTCACTCGTTTTATTGTTGTTTCAGGTTAATACCTTTATAATCAACCCAAAATAGGCGCGTATGGATAAGTATTTATGCTATTTATGGTAAAATTAATATTTTAGTGATGGAAACAGCTCAAATACGTCAGCACAGGCGGACGTTTCTAATTACCCCCATGCGCACTTCTTAGGTTAAATCCTTCAGGATTCTTGGTTTCTGTGATTTTCCCACAACAGTTGGTGTGAGGCGGTGACTCCCGTCAGTGTTGGCGCAACATAACACAGAATGCGCTCCTTGACAGTCTTATGTTCGGGTGTCGAAGTCAACTCGTGGTATGCCTGGTAGGAAGGGATCGCCAGTACAGTCCGGGTTCATCTCCATTGTAGACCTGGAATAACTGCAAATGTTCGTCGGTCATAATCTTATTAAGGTGCTCAGTGAACGGACTGATCGCAGCTGTGTCAGCACTCAAGATTTCGCCTCAAACACTCCTGTTAGACCGACCATGGCGTTTCCTGAATCGCCACAGCCAACCTTTGCTACACTTGAAATTTGCGTGGTGAAGATGGCTGTATGTCTATCCCTCGAACTTGCACACCTTCGGCTCGTAGCGGCTGGTACCACTTGATGACTGCTGCGTCTATATCAGGGAAGGGCAACTTAGCTTTCCGGAATATCTTTGAAAAGGCTGGGCCATGAAGAAGGGCGGTGCCATGCTGTCGGATCTTTTCCTTATCCCGGATAAAGTCGTACACAGTCGACTTACCAAGCTGCTACTTCTTCTGCAAGGCTTTGGCTCTCATACTGCCATTTTTAAATTTGCTTCAAACTCTGTGTGTCCAGGCATTTTGGCTCGAACGTCCCTTGATCTTGGCACTGTCACTCTTTCAATTCTGGGGGAGGCACTCGTCACAGGCAGTTCTGCCTTTTGTCTCCCTCACTCACATAGAAAAATATGTTTCAGAAATTGATAGTACTGTAAGAATAGAAGATAGTGGTTCAACATAGACTAATTGACTAATTATATATAAATTATCCATATGCATATACAATTTATACTAGACGGACATAGAAATGGTGTAATTAAAGAATAATACGTCCATATAAGTCTGGCCACAATGACACCAGCGCCAAGTTTAGTATATGTATATGTGAATAACATAGCACAAATAGAAAAGAAAGAGATGAGAAAACTAACCAGGTATGACGTATGTGTGTGAGTTGCTAGGCGAGGTACCAGGGAAGCAACATGCAGAATATCAGTGATGAGCCCTCGTGCCAGACTACATAGTTCATCGGGAGATGGTCGCAGGACGAGACTGGGTTCCTGCAGCTCCAATTTAGCCTCCAGTAGTGGGAACTGGTTCACTCGAGCCTCACAATTGTCCAACAGGTAGTACAGGCTGAGAGAAATATAAGAAGTTATCATTAATACTAAAATACTGCTTCCTAAAGACAAGTTAAATATATAACCAGCTTATTGTTTATCAAAGCCCTGTTCATTGTTTGGCAGGTATAATCTGATTTATAAATTTCACTCCCAACACCAAACACTTCCTAAAGAAATTAATGAAAGCATATGATCCTTCCTGGATTCGAACCTGGGTTACCATTTACAGATCTTAAACACTCTAACCATTACACCATCAAGACAGTTTAAGGTTATGTACATGACTACGATTATATATCCACTTATCTAATACTGGATATCAATCTAACCATGTAGGCTACTCAGACTCAACAGCACACTGAATAGCGTAATGTTTAAGTGAAAGGAAAGAACGTTGTATTTTCCACAGATCTCTAAAGGACCGACATCCCTATGAAATGTTCCTCAACCTATAAGAATAATCTAATTGATTAATTTCACTCCCAACACCAAACACCTCCCAATGAAATTACTGAAAGCATGTGAAAGGTCAGGAGAAAAATAAAAGATTAATGGTTGAATTGTGTATTGTTGAAGAATAAGGGATAGTCGTGTGCAAGATTGTGATGGGTAGACAGATGGAGAAATTGAGTTTTGGAAGCATTGAGAGTAACAAGATTTTCTCGGTCCCAATTAGAAATAGTTGATAGGGCAGAAGATGGGCTTGCTGTGGCCTCATCACATGAGGTTTGGAGTAATTGCATGGCAGGTCATTGTGGAAAACTTGTTGAATAATAGTGTAAGATAGAGTCATCATCACAGGAATGGACAGAACTAAAGGGATAGTTGAGATCATTATACTAGAAATAGAACTGGAGACAGGACAGAACCCTGAGGAACACAGGAGTTGATAGGTTGAGGAAGTAAGCGATGACAATCCACAACCACAGCTGGAATGGTCAGAAAGGAAATTAGAGATAAAGGCACAGATGGAGGGATAGAAGCCGAAATAAGGTAGTTTAGCAATTGGAGATTTGTGCCAACTTCGATAGAAGCCTTTCAATAATATTATGTTAAGTGCAATAGAAAAGGTCTCACCAAAGTTAGGAGGATGACCAAGAGTTAGTAAGATAAGAAAGCTCACCAGTAGAGCGGCCCTTAGGGAAACCATACTGATGACTTGAAAATAGATTATGGGAAGACAAAATTTGCTTGAGAAATTTTGAATTCAGAATAGTTTCAAAAACATTAAAGATGCCAGAAATGAGAGCAATTGGACAATAGTTGGAGGGTTGAGAGCAGTCACCCGTCTTTGGGACAGGTTGAATGAGAGCAAACTTTCCCCAAGAAGGAAAGACAGAGACGAAAGACTTTGCCTAGGCAGAGAGTCAGCACAGCAGAACAGTTTTCGAGTACAACAGGAGGAATACCAACCGGTCCCTACAAATTCTTAGTATTAAACCCAGAGAGGGCAGAAAGTGCATCCTTAACAGAGATTATTATGTTTGGCATAAGTAAGAGGGAAGGGGATTGGAGAGGAAGGAATAGCACCGGAATCATCTAAGGTGGAGTTTTAGCAATAGTTTGAGCAAAGAGTTTAGCTTTGACAGAGGACGTGACGATGGTGCCGGTAGTAAGAGTGGAAAAAAGGAGGGAAAGACGAGGAAGTAAAATTATTGGAGAGGTTTTTGAATAATTGCCAGAAAGCTTGAGAAGAGGTAGAGTTGGACAATTCAGAACATTAATTATTGATGAAAGAGTTTTTAGCGAGTCGAAAAAAAAATAATACCTGGTTTAATTCCAGGTAAAAACATAAAATGTATGAGATCCTTGAGTTTGAAAGAAAATAGAATGTATGCCTTCATGCCCAAGATGATTTCCTTGGTAATGCACTCTGCACACTCCTCGGGTCCTCGGCCACAAAAGCAAAAATCATTCCATGGAAATAAAAAAAGTACTGCTGAAGAGCCTTCCAATCGGCAGTGCAAAAGTGCCACAAGCACCGCCGGTTGGGAGGATTGTATAGCCGTACTGGAGAAATAGGACAGGTAACAGACATATGGCTATGATCGGAGGACTCCAACAGTAAGAACAGGTTTACAGCATAAGCAGAAGGATTAGAGGTTAGAAATAAGTGAAGGATGTTGGGCTGAACTCCAAGGTGGTCAGGGATACGAGTAGGGTGCTGGACTAACTGCTCTAGGTCATATAATAATGATAGAAGCGATGTTAGGCTTTTTCACCAGGTAGGTCGGTGAAATGATAGGAGAGCCATTAGCAGTGGTGAACATTGAAATCTTCTAAGACAAAGATTTCAGAGAAAGGGCAGCTTGATAGGATGTATTCTACTTTAACCCTTCCTACCCGGTCTGCCTTAGGTAAGGACATCACGAAAGAAGGGCCGCTACCCGGTATGCCTTATCTAAGGCATGAGCTTAATAGCCTAATTAAGCTTGGTCCGAACGCCGTGCGTACGACGTATGTCAACAAACCCAAGCGTTCATCACCGCACCTCCGAAAACAAGAAGGAGAAGACTCCTCAATGTTATTGTTCTGACGTCATGACGAAATTAGTGTCTAAAAAGCCCCCATATTGGCAACATCTCTGCAATATTGGCTCCACTGAAATCGTCATCACAACTGAACCAGTTGACTAACAGAGCTCTACTCAATGCCAAAATACAGATTGAAAACCGCACTACGATTATAGATGAGTGGGAAAGTTCTAGCAGTGAAAATAAACATAAATATGGTAGCCTAGGCCTAGACGTTTTTCAGCCATATCGCCCGGGTAGGGGCGACCGTCATTGGGTAAGACAGCCCGGGGAGGAAGGGTTAAAGTTTAGATAGTCAAGGAATTAGGGCAGCTTGATAGGATGTGTTCTACTTTAAAGTTTAGATAGTCAAGGAATTAAGGAAAGTAAGTAGAGTTAAGGGATAGATAGACAGGACAAGACAACATTATTTTGTTTGAGAGTGACACTTAAGTATGAGAGTTCAAAAGACTCGAAGTCGGGAACACGAGAGCAAGTGCAATTGTTGTGCACATACGCACAACATCCACCTTTGGCTTGAAACTAGGATAGATAAAGTAGGAGGATGTATTTGTTTTATGTGGATGAGGGAGACAAAGGGCAGAACTGCCTCCCCGAGACTTGAAAGAGTGACAGGGCCAAACTCAAGGAAAGTTCGAGCCAAAATGGCTGGACACAAGGAGTTAGAATGAGGGAAACATGGGTTCAGAGAGAGAATTCCAGAGCTCAGCTGTTAAATAGAAAGCAAACTGTGAATATCGGTTCACTCTTGATTTGGGGAGTTGCACACAGCATTATATATATATATATATATATATATATATATATATATATATATATATATATATATATATATATATATATATTATATATATATTTAATAGTGGCCCCTTCATCATTAACGATATTGCCTATTAGTGTAATACCTCCATTCAACATCCTGCGTCAGCCATTTGAATTAACCGCCGTAGGAGGATCATGGAGTACTCGTCATAAGTGCACGCTTAATACCCTTATGGAATCGTCATTTTGATTGGGTACCCTACAGAAAAAACTCTGTATTAAATAAAAGAAAATAACTTAATATATGTTATCATATGACTTGCCATATGTGGATTTCTCGTGTTTCGCTTCCCCGACTACAGGCCCTCTAGTGGCCATCTTCGTCCTTCTCCCTCCCGCGGGCGTACCGTGCGGATGGGGGTCCTTGTGCTCCAGCTTCATTCGACGTTATCTCGCTTCTCGTGAGTCTTTACTAATTATTATACATCTGAAGTGTCTTAGACAGGGTTTTAGATTAGCTAGCACAAGCTGCCCCATTGGTAAGCCTGCAGGGAGTGTGTATAATTCAATTTAGGGTACTATTGTAACAGGCGCCGACGTGTAGGCCTACCAGGTTCGATGCGCCATGTGGTTTGTTTTGTTTTCATATTTGCGCCTTAGCTCTCTTATAGCTTAGTTAGGAGGCTACATTACCGCAAGATTATGCTTCAGGCTAGCACTATGCGGCGGTTGCATTTATGTTTTTTAGCAGATGCTCTGGTTTAAGGGTGGCCGCACGTGGTGCGGTGCCTTCTCGAGTCCGTTTCTGCCCTTGGGCCCCGCTCCGGTCCCCTCTGCCTCGTGCTGCCTCTGTGTGTTCATCGGAGCATGTGGTGGCTGCTGTTGCTGCTGGTTCTTCGGAGCATCTGGGTGCTGCTCCGCCTACGAGTTCGTAGGAGCGTTTGGTGTCTACCATATTTTGTTTCATCGAGCCTCGTGGCCAGCCTCATTAGGGGTATCCAGTGTAGGCTAGAGAATATTAATTTTGTATTGTTTATAAATCTACTCTGTGTTGTTATAGCCTATGTTATGCTTTGGGAGATGTCCCCTTGTGTGTGGGGGTCTTCTGGGGGTGATTTGATTTCCCAGTTAAGTCAACACCTCGGGAAACCTTTTGGTTAGTTTCTCCGGCGGCTTTCTCAGCAGGGCCGCCGGTTTCCTACTCTTGCAGAGGTTTAGGTGCTATCCAAAAGTCCCGCCGTGGTGTGCATGATTGCGGGAGTTTTTTGGGGGGTTGACTTCCCCGGCGGAGTCAACACCTAGAAGATTTTTGGTTTGTTTCTCCGGCGACTTTTTGCAACAAAGCCGCCGGTTCCTACTCTTGTAGAGGTTTCTGGAACTATCCAAATGTCCCGTCGTTGTGCTTAACCACATACCTCCCGGCGGAAATGCTTTTTCCTAAAGGGAACCTTTTGCTCGGCCCGCCGAGGAAACTCGCCCTGAACGTTAGCCTCCCGCAACGAGCCTTAAGCGCTCGGTGATACTATCTAACCTGGTCCTAATGCTTAGTCGCCATGTGGCGAAATAGTCAGGTTGGTAGGACTATATGCCATAGTCATTAATAGTAGCAGAGGCGCAGTATTACACTTGCACTGTTTGCAATAGTCACGGAAAGGTAACGCGCTGTCAACACGTTTTTGGGCCAGTAACGCTTGTCACAGATAAGCAGTTTCCACACCGAGTAATCCCAGTGTGCTGTGGTGGGTCAGGTCCGGTCGAAGGTTAGAATAGTAGTGGCTATTTCTAATTTTCCGGCGGACTTGATATATGATGTTTTAACACCTCTCAGGTTATCCTTATGAGCATTGATTCCTGGAAAATATCTTTCCAGGTCTTTTCACCCTGAGCGGCACGGCATAGGGCGGTCCCGTTCCCCGCACGGGGTGGGGGGTGGGGGGAGTTCAGTTCCCTTTTTACAAGTTTTTCCCTTCAGCCTCCATGCCTACCTGTTTTTTGCTTTAACATTCCGCTTTTTGCACACTGAAATTGGTGCAAGATGGACCTTAGTTTGTCCCTGGACTTCCCAGTCATGCCCGGTGGGCGTAGATCTTTTGCGGCAAAAAGGGGGAAAACATTTTCTAGATCATCCGGGCCTTGCGGCCTTGATCGAATTTTACCTACCTTCACCTCCTATACCACAGGAGGATATTGATTGTACAAAATTAACAGTAATCGTTGTGTTATGCAACAAATACTAGACACTTAATTGAACAATGGGCCATTAGCAGCTGCTAGGGCCACGTTGAGTTAAACCCGGAACCCCCTCCCCACCCCCCGGTCCGAGAACCCACCCGGCTTCGCCCGACACCGTTCTAGATTTCCACCCCGGCGACGGATCGTCCACTTGCGGCTGCGACCCTCGCTCTCCCGAGTGACAGGAGAGAGCCGAGGTCGTGGGAAAGGGTAAGTCAGTCTTCTTTCTAGTTGAATCTAAGGTAAGATGGGTTCATTTAGTATCTCCTTTAATGGTCCCTACGATTAATTAAGCCAAGAACACGGCTCATAATTGTGTCACGCAGTTATGCAGACGAGACGGCTCATAATTTTTCAGCTGAACCTAAGCCGGCAAGACGGCTTATTTTTTATCTTATCCTAACGTACAGTCGGTGAGACGTTGCCTCGTTTTTACCTTACTTTCGTTAATCTATAATAAGTTACAAATATGAGATATACGGGTAACGAATATGAATTAGGGTTGTTCAGCTGTCAACTAGGGGACATAACTCTTCTCAGCAGAGCTTCAATGAGTACTTCATTATGTGGAACATGTATCACGGTTATTTGTAAACACCAAAGTTAATGTATCTACGGGCTGTCTTCTGCGATAGGTACTTGGATGTATCCTAGCTTAGTTCTTCTTTCTGGAAAAGTATAGGCTCACTACCTAGCACGCCCTCCACCCCCTCACTATGGTGAGGGCAATGACTCCGATTGGCTAATCCCTGTACGTGCCCTCTCGGCGGACAATCGGGCCATGCAAACCCGGAACTGCAATCAGAATTCACAGACTTGGGGTTTATTAGACGCTGTTAGTCTCCGGTAAGGGGAGCTATCACGAGCACTTTTATGGTGTTTTTTCCTGTCCACACGTCATCTTAGGGCGACGGGTTATAGGATCTAGTCTTGGTCTAACCCCTCGGATTTTGTCACCTGTTATGAACACGGTATATCCAATGGACCTTTAGCTCTTCTGACCACTGGACTCCGCCGGAATCTCAGTTGTTTGTGAGTAGTGATATTCCCTCTGGCGCGTTCACCCCTGTTTTGGCAGAACAAAACAGTCAATTACGCACACAGGCAGGCAAACGTAGGTTTCAAATCAGGGGCACCAGTTGAGTACCTCAAATGACCTCTAGCTTCGATTTCTCCACTTCCCTGGTGGATAGGTAGGAAGCGAAGACAAATACAGAGACACAGTTTCGGAATCTTTATGCTCGGTAGACTGGGAGTCATATCACTGTAAACTCTAGGGTCATGGCCCGCCAGAGTTCACTACCTCCCGGTCGAAATACCACGTTATGATACGGCGATATATGTCGCATCAGTCCCAAGAATTTTGAAGATCGCCTCATATTTTTGTGTACGAACGATCATATCGGGCACTATCCTGTTGTTTTCCGACACCGGGATGTGTCCTAATTCTTTGACCTACATATGCCGCGTTTTGCGGTAAACATATCTAAGAGGGAAACTCTTATGCTTTCCACCTTACCCATTTAAATAGTACGAGGTCCAGTGGAGACAAATTTTAAAACCTCTACTAAACCGGTGATACTGCCTAGGGCTTGCCCCTGGCGATAGGTGATTAGCTGGTGCAGTCTACAAGTTTCTAGATGACCAGAGGGTACGGTGTTATACTATGGGTTGGAATCAGTGTAGGTCTAGAGGATCTGACACTGTCTACCTCTCCGACACAATAACAGTCCCAGGTCGGTTGCTCCACTTTTTCTATCGAGTCGTTTTTTATTACAATTCCGATGGTATAGCAATAGGCACATTTTTCCTAAGTTCCCCTCGCTCAGAAATCTTTGATTTTAGCATCAAAATCACTTCAAGTACGATATTGGGCTTCAGTTGGTTCGAGATTCCATCTCACCACCCTAACCATAATTTCGCCCCAGGCCTCTAGCAACAGGAGTTTTAGAAATACGCTCCGCCGTCCACACCCGGTGATATACCGTGGCTCCCCGGCGGGTTTCCGGACATTAGCACAGGTTACCGTAGAGTAGTGATGTCCACTTCAAGTAGACTCAACTTACCAGGTTACAAGAGGTAAAGGGGTGATGTAGCCTCACGCCGTGCTTACATTTCTACCGGTTGGTGGAAATAGTTCTGGACGTACAGAAGGGTTAGTCTTTCAGAGTTTATAGAATCCCTACCACTTCGCTCCGTTAAGGATTTTTTTTTTTTTTTGGATTAACATCAGCCGCAAAGGCAAGGAGGGAACCCCTCGCAGCGGGTGCTTGATGAAGGCACTACTACGAGTCTAGCCTTTAAGGTCGCGTCTTGATCGAGAATCACAGCCAGTGGTTACCGGACAAATGGACTTCCCGGGAGTAGACTTCGAGTAAAACGAGCAGTTACCGCTAACAATAGCAGTACACGTAGCTCAAGGCTTTACCACCTACACAATGGCTCTAGGTTGACCCAGCTCCACAGTTTGTTCTGTCGTGTCTTTTCGTCTGCCTCGGCTAGGTTAGTTTCCGAGATAGATTCGGTAACAGGTTTTTGGGGGTTTTCAGCCCCTGGGTCGCAGTTTTGTCTACTCCACGGAGATTAACTTTTTCAAAAGTCTCAAGCTAAGGGTCAATACACTTTTCAAGACGCCTTCAGTCGACCTGGTCTACTAAGCACCGTCTGAGCAACTCCAGTAATTCAACTGGGATGGCTCAGTAATGCATGTCGTAGAGTACTTAATGTAGACCAAGCGCCGGCAGGGCCTTCCCAATCATTCGATTAAGATGGCTCTGTTAGGTAAGTCATCAAGGAATCCACGTTAGTAGTCCATACTTACGGTGACCTACCCCTCGTGACTGGCTCGCCTCTTCTATAAGAAGAGATGGTTCATTATTTGTAAAGTCCACGGTGGAAGCATGCCGGGTTTCACTAGGTCCCGGCGCCATCTTCAAGACAGTAGACACAGCCGTGGAGCCTCCACCGGGTGTCACTGGATCCCGGCGCCCCTCCTTACGACAGTATGGGCAGCCTTCTGTCAGTTGACCCTAATGTTGAAGTTTTTGGGTAATCAACAATTCATGATATCCAACATATCTTCTCTCATTAGTTTGTTTTTTCGCCCCGGCGTGCGCCGGAAAATGGCAGAATAAACATACCTCGGTTGTTTCGCCCCAGTGGGTCCCCAACACCCGCAATGAGGTACTTTACACTAAGTTTGGGGGGCTAATCGAGCCTTGGGCAGGACCCGAGTTTTGTATGCCAGATATGTTCTGGCTCCCAGTCACTAACTGAGCCCGATATTAACAAGTTTCACGAGCAGACACTGGTTAGGATCGCATTCCCTTTACCAGTCAGGCTAGGATGTGGTGTTCATCGGGAATAGTGGAACCAGATCGACCTGAAATCTTCAGGCTCGCTCACATCCCCTTGGATAATTCACTCAGGCGTGATTTCACAAGCCCTACGCGGCAACTAGAGGGGGTCTCTCCCCCCCTTTTGATATTTTGTTCCTAAATGGAGTAACATGTTTTTACGGCCAGTAGTCACTCTCCTCCCCTCCACCCAAGCACAATGGGGATTGCGCCGGAGGCATGGACCCGGGAATATCCCTGGTACAATAGACACATTACTGTTGCCCTTTGCACGTTTTCTCCTCTACCTGCACGGTTACTAATAGGCCGTGCGTTTGACTACATTTTTTGGCAGGCTCCCGGCGTTTGCGGATATCGAACTAGCCACCGGCGTAGTAGATCCGGTGCCTGAGTTCCAGGCAAGTTAATATGATTATCCCGGCCTAGCCAGCCTAGTCCTCTTCATAGGTTATCTTCCCTCTCTCTTTCTCGCTCGCCCAATCTCTCTATGGGCCTCGTTTCGCACGGGGTCTGAAGGTATGGTACCTTCTGAGTATGCTGCGTTTAAAAGGGGGGGGGGGGGGGTTTGAGGGTACAAGAGGACCATGACCTTCAACCCCGCCGGACTGGTAGTACGTAGGTCAGTACAGACAAGAACAGACCGAGAATGTGTTTGCAACAACGAAAAAAAAATATTTTGGTCCCAAGCATGATTGGACAAATCCAAGAAGAGGATCTGTCCTCGTTTAGAAACAGAGTTCTTTTACTCCCGCCGGCCACTAATGGGCCGCCTTTTTCCTCAAGCCAGTTAGAGTTTTTTACCCCTAAAGTTTGCAAAATCTTTCATTGAGGGCATAACTTGCTCTAAGTTGGGAAGTTTTTTCCCTACTGACCCCGGGATCTCTGGACACAATGCCTGGTTATGGCTCTGAATAAGCCACAACTGCCCTGTGTAACCTCTCCGCCGGATAATTATAGCAAGTCACGATCTGTGATATTAATGAAGCGAGCTGAGTTTACTGCTCGCTAATAATTTTTGTTTGTTTTGGGTTAAGATCTCATTGTGAGATACAACCAGGAGTTAGGCGGTGTAGCCCATACCTCACGTAGTCTCCGTCAGCCGGAGAACTGTGATGATTCACTAGCTATGTTCGAACTGGGGGTTACAGTTCAACAAATGTTAATTGTTATGTTTATGTTAATTCTCAGAAGAAATCTAACATAGTTGCAACTATGTAGTATTATCAGGATGTACAGACATATACTGTACAAATTGTGTTAAGGTTAGGACTAAATTCTACATAGTTATAGTTCTATTTACGGGGACACATGCGTGTCCCCACCAGGTATCATGCATAGATCTTAAGGTAAAGATCTGGTCATGGGTAAGCAGACTTTCTTTGAAGTCACACACTGCTTACAATCTTTTCTAATTTTTATATATTGTTTGCATACAATGCAACTTAAAAAATGTTTTACGGATTCTTTTGTCCCCAGAGGTGAGGATATTATCACGAATGTCCCTCCTCCAGTCTTGGTACTCAGGCAATATCGTTAATGATGAAGGGGCCACTATTAAATTATAGGTTTGATTCCCAAAGGGAAGTCATGAAAACCTAATATTTAGTAGGGCCCCGTAATCATTAACGATAAACGTCCCTCCCAGCCATCCCACTTCCCATTCGTTGATTTCTATAGTTTTATCTTGGTATATCAGTGAAGGACGAAGATGGCCACTAGAGGGCCTGTAGTCAGGGAAGCGACACACGAGAAATCCACATATGGCAAGTCATATATGATAACATATATTAAGTAATTTTCTTTTATTTTTTACGGAGTTTTTTCTGTAGGGTACCCAATCAAAATGACGATTCCATAAGGGAATTAAGCGTGCACTTATGACGAGTACTCCATGATCCTCCCGCGGCGGTTAATTCAAATGGGTGACGCAGGCTGTTGAATGGAGCTATTATACTAATAGGCAATATCGTTAATGATTACGGGGCCCTACTAAATATTAGGTTTTCATGACTTCCCTTCGGGAATCAAACCTATATATATATATATATATATACTGTATATATATTGTTACTAATCTGGACCTCAGTTGTTTAGAGACGGTATACGAAAATAATGCCTAATGCCAATGCACCTTGTCTCTCTGCCAAACAACACCACGACGCAACAGGTAAGAGCTTTATGAACGCTTTCAGGCTCTTCTCAGGTCTTAAGGTGCACACTGCCCTACTCCTACTCTGAATAATAAGTAGAACAGAAAGAATTATGTAACTCACTAGCTACGAGAACTCGAAACCAACACCGGGATTAGCAATGCTGGGTTGGATAATCAAAACAGTTGAATACATATAGGCTACCAGCAGACATCAACGAAAAAAGGAGTGCCGGTGTACTTCGAGCATAACAGGCTATGCGCGCCCTCGACAATACTATACCGTGCGCAAACCAGCCATCGGTAATCCACTCTCAACCCAAGAGAGTTGCACATAATAATATTGCATACATATAATGATCTAACAATACAAGGCAGTGTCCTAATATGACTACTAACCTCGGGGTGATATTAGTGGAAGCAAGTTGCCCTGACCACCTCTAATATCACACCAATATATCCTGCTTCAACCTGGGACCCCCCAGTGAGTTACCGCCCGAAACTATGAACTCTTAGAGTCCACCTCCCACACTCACTTAACTATGGTGGGGGGGGGGGGGGGGGGGGTCCAGACTGAAGCTGGATTCCTAATTAATATTAAACACTCCGTTGCCTCAGTTCGAAACCCGAGATAGGGAACAAACAAGAGCTGGGGCAGAACCGTCAAGGCTGTTACCGGGTCCTAAGCACGAACACTGGGAAAAGTATGTAGGGATTATGGATGTGTGTGTGTGTGGACTGTCTATGGGATTAACAGTGCTTATTAGTAATGACCCCGGCAAACCTCCCAGCTCGTCCCTATCACGAATTCCGAAGTAGCCACCGAAGATTCAGAATCTATAATGAAAATGGAAAGATAGAAAAATGCTGATCAGAGGAAAGGAATAATAAAAAAGGGAGAACTAGATGTCTAGGATTCTCTGTTAATTACATTATGTTACTCTTATGCAAGCAAGGAAAAAATAAAAAGGGGCAGACTGGTGTATGGGTGTACCACTAGAGAGGGCTACCACCACCTATACTGTCTGACCGCCCACGAGAGAATGGCGAAGCCTGGCCCTGGCATGGCTGGCGGGAGCCAGACTCAAACTAAAGGGGGTTGCAATATCTCACCACGCGATATGATAAGACTTCACAAGAATAACTTGTACTAAAGTATTCCTGTGTTAACAACTTTAACTAAAACAGTGTGGCAGATAAAATAAAGTACATCTTGATATTGCAACACAACTAAACTTGCAATGGTCACATAATTAAATAAAACTGAGGGCGGCAGGCTAGCTGGCCGCCTCCTCCCTCCCTCCCCGAGACGGGAGCAACCTCGCCCCCCTCCACTTCCTACCTTACCACGCCTAGCATCAAAATTACAGAGTTGCCCTTAAAACATAACTTCAGACACGAAACTAGTAACACTCTATTGGCTGATTCTACCCAAATGTTTATTGAGACAAAAATGCTAAGAGGCACGGCAAAACTAGGCATGAGTAATTGGAAGGGTATCGGAGTGAAACTCACAATACCAGGTCATTCCAATACTAGACTTTGCACAGCTGCTTTAATAAGTCAGACGCCACTAACGTAACCGTCTAGTTACTCCTAAAAGACCCTGGTCATTGTGACAATATATATATATATATATATATATATATATATATATATATATTTATATATATATATATATTTCTAGTCTCTCAGTGGGGATCGAACCATCGACCATCAGGATGATAGCCGACGCTTTAATCAATTACACCACTGCCGTGGTGTAATTGATTAAAGCGTTGGCTATCATCCTGATGGTCGATGGTTCGATCCCCACTGAGAGACTAGAAACATTTAATGGCTCACGTGTATTTGTGATATATTCTCAATATATATATATATATATATATATATATATATATATATATATATATATATACCGGTATATATACCGGTATATATAAAAAAAATACTCTGTTTTGAATTATATGGACAGTATATCCCTCACCTCACCTCAACACCTTATTAGCGGGCTAGGCGGTCTAGCGGACCATAGCGCCCAGCGGGGTGTTTTTTACCCTAAATAGGGTTGTTTACATGATCATTTTCATGCCTAAATTAGACCCAGAACGTAAAACAAGTATGTTTCCCTGAAAGGGCGTAAACAGAGCTTTCCAATGACACCCGAACCATCCTTGTACGACCGCTGGTTCTCTTGCAACGATCGTGCAACACGAGTGCAAAAACCCTGTAATTAGGTAATTTCCCTACATAATTCCCTGTGTAGCGAGTGAGAGAGGGGAGGGAAGGGTTGGAGGCACCTCAGTTGGTCCACCGCGGTGGTCGTGAGTGGTCATAGTGTTGCTAGGCTCCTCACACCGCTCAGCTCTCTCTCTCAGCAACATTACGTGCTGAAAATGGCGCACGACATAAGTTGTGAACCGCCAGTTAGTCCAAATTTATTTCACACGACATAAGTTGCGCGCCGCCAATTAAGGGTTAAACAACATCCACACAACACACACACACACATATGATAACATATATTAAGTTATTTTCTTTTATTTTTTTACAGAGTTTTTTCTGTAGGGTACCCAATCAAAATGACGATTCCATAAGGGAATTAAGCGTGCACTTATGACGAGTATTCCATGATCCTCCCGCCGCGGTTAATTCAAATGGCTGTGACACAGGATGTTGAATGGAGCTATTATACTAATAGGCAATATCGTATATATATATATATATATATATATATATATGTACAGTATATATAATTATACTATATATATATATATATATATATATATATATATATATATATATATATATATTTATATATATATATATATATATATATATATATATATATATATATGTTTCTAGTCTCTCAGTGGGGATCGAACCATCGACCATCAGAACGATAGCCGACGCTTAATCAATTACACCACGGCAGTCTGGTTAAGCGTCGGCTATCGTTCTGATGGTCGATGGTTCGATCCCCACTGAGAGACTAGAAACATTTAGTGGCTCACGTGTATTTGTGATATATTCTCAATATATATATATATATATTTGATTAAGCGTCGGCTATCGTTCTGATGGTCGGTGGTTCGATCCCCACTGAGAGACTAGAAATATATATATATATATATATATATATATATATATATATATATATATATATATTATATATATATATATATATATATATATGTCCAGGCATTCTCGAACGTCCCTTGATTTTGGCCCTGTCACTCTTTCAACTATGGGGGAGGCACTCGCTATAGGCAGTTATGCCTTTTGCCTCCCTCAATCACATAGAAAAAAAAAAATATATACATAATACTCTGTTTGAATTATATGGACAGTAGACGTACATAGTCATATCCCTCACCTCACCTTAAACAACATCCACACAACACACACACACACACACACACACACAATCCTTGATGTAACATTAGATACATTAATGTCCTTTAAACAACATATTACAGGCATTAAAACCAAACTGTCATCAAGACTAAACGCCCTCAAGTCACAATTTTGTGCACACAACATTTGGACATAACAAAGAAAGTACCACCACAGTATACAAACAATACAGTATCTACGTTCAGTGATGGAATATGCTAGTCGTGCGTGGACCTCTAGCTTCTCTGAAACACATCACAACACCCTACAAACCATACAGAACAAAACCCTCAAAATATTCACTGGCTGCACAGCTACCACACTTACAGACCACCTACACCAGGAAACCAAAGTCATCTAAATCAAGGATCACCTTGATATGACAGGCACACAATTTCTCGCTGTAGCCTTCACAAACCAACACCACCCACTACACTTCTTGGCAGAATATCCACCACAAATCATCAAAACAGCACCTAGCACTCATTATTATATACAAATACTGTCTTCACTCTCCCCTTGCCCACCCCAAGCCAGCCTCCAGAAGCATATCCATACTCAAATCACCCACCAATCCATCTAGTCACTCAAAGACGACACTCAGCTACATGCACGGCCCCCTGAAGTTTATCCCTCAGAAACCCTCCTTTCCCATGAGGACAAATTCCACCTGGCTAGGCGGCGATGTGGGCACCATCCAGCCCTTCTGAGTTATCAGAAGAGGCTGGATGACTCCGTTCAGAACACCTGTCCGGGTTGTAACACAACACCGCACACTATCAAGCACATTATGGAAGAATACATAACATACAACCACTTACGCCAACACACTCCTTGAGAACTTTGTGGGAAAACCGGGTCTTGGCCGTGGCCTTCCTTAGGAGCTCGGGGCTGTTTGGCCAGGCAGCCTAGGGAACGACTACTACTACTACTCTTTGTTTTCTGTTTGTAAGCCAGCTTTTAACCCATTGATATATATTACCCTTTATCCCGAGCATTTCTAACCTATCTAAATAATTTATTGCGAGGTGCCTTGTCGTATGCCTTTTGAAAGTCTAGGTAGACTATGTCAAGCGCCTTAGTTAAGTTAAAGGTAAATAATTTATTATAAAACTAGAGGTTTGTTAGGCACGATTTCCTAGTCCTAAACCTGTGCTGGCTGTCTTGTATTAATTCATTAGATTCTAGATACTCAACTATTTTATCTCTTAAATTTGTTTCATGAAGTTTTCCTATCACTGACGTTAAGTTCATTGATCTATAACTTCTTGCTATAGCTCGATCACTCATTTTTTGAATGGGTGTATTGTTGGCTGTTTTCCTATCATTAGGGATGCTACCCTGCTGTAGTGATTAGTTAAAGATAAGGTTCAGGGATTTGCATATTTCTTCTCTTACTTGTTTTACCCACTGAGCCCCAGCCAATATAATATAAATGTACACTCCAGGACCGGCAGATTGTAAAAAAAAAAAAAAATCCAGAAAACACCTGGAATGGGTTAAAAATGAAGGAAAAAAAAAAAAAAAATCCCCTAGGTCATTAAGGGGTAATACAGGGCGCCCGAAAGTCGGAATTAACATGGGGAAATGGGTAGGCAAAAGCATGCAAAAACACGTTTTTGCGCGCTCATGCGCACACGTACCTGGCTGGACTTTGAGGGTTTTTAACCATTGTCATTTTTGCGTGGGATACTTACGCAGTTCCCATACTGGAGTATTTAACCGCGACGCACCCTACGCGGCGCTGGTGTTTAGCGTTACATACATTGCCAACGCATCACGTGCGTCGCTGGGGTCCAGTGGGTTAATATTCTATTTTGGAAATTATCGGGCCCCGGAATCTTGTTAAAATTTGATTTATTTAATTTACATAATACTTCACTTGCGCTGATGGGAATGTTTCCTACTATTTCATGTGTTGTTACTGCCTTATATTTTGTATTATTCTTTACTTTGTTTGTAAAAACAGAACACAAATATTTGTTTAGTGTATTTGCAATATCTATGCCACCTGTCTCTATTTGATCACCTCTAGTTAATGGGCCTATTCTTCTTTTTATTTATCTGTTGTTGTTTACGTATTATATAAATGCTTAGGGTTGTCGGTGGTCTTCTTGGCTATAGAGACTTCATAATCACGTTTAGCGGATCTAATCAGATTCTTAACATTTCATCTGGCAAGATTATATAATTCCAATATTTGGTAATTAGAAGAGTCAATTTTGTTAAGCTTGAGCATTCTTTTGTTTGTTATTGCATTACCGATTTCACTGTTGAACCATTGTGGCATTTTAATTTCTGTTATGCCGGGCAATAATTCTTGCCCGATTAAGTCAGTTCTATCTTTCCTCCTTAGGAAAGCTTTTTAGAACTATAACACTCAGCAGGAACACAACTGACTCCAAATATGCAATTATAAATCTCCTCAATCTCTACCAATGATACAGAATACTCGGTGGGGTTTCAAAGGTTTCAAAGGATTTTATTTCACTTTCAATCAGGGCACGGGCATAGATAAATAATAGTAATGATGGTTGAGTCGCATCTATATTAGAATACTCTCAAAACTGCTTCAAGAACGAATAATAATATTCTTAAAGCATATATGGTAAATAATTTAGTTTATAATAATGAATGATAAACTACAATTTAATCAACATGTGATGAATATGCATCTAGATCATAAATGCTAACAGAGCGGATAGTCTCGAAAAATAGCTGATATCCTTATATAGAAATAAACACAAGGTTTAGCGTGAATCTAGGTAGGTCAATAATACTGAGGTCACACCGTCTCACTGAGGTTAGAATATATAAATAAGAATATCAGCTGAATGATAAATAACGAATAAGTTATTAATAATAAGAGAGGGTTTAATTCTCTACTAACGTATACAATTAGATTTGTGAAATTAGTTCAGGGAGCTGAGCAGAAATGAATTTTAGTCTCGTGTGTAAGACTGAGTCCTCGACATAGAAATGTTAACGCGATGTGGACAAAATAGAATTACTATGAATTTGAAATAATTTTTAAACTGGTTTGCAAGCCAGGAAACATAAATAGTGAGTCTGACTAAGAGACAAAATATATAACACTCTCTGTGAACATTTATACACGATTACATACCCTGATGATCCTAGTAACCTAGTATAAGATCTGCCAGGGGTGTTCACAACATTTATGTGTAATAGTGCGGGTATTATTGTCGAACGAATATATATATATATACCTTGGTGGTAATATATGAATATATATATATATATATATATATATATATATATATATATATATATATATATATATATATATATATAAATCCCAAGATAGAGTTTGTATGTTCTGTCGACACGAGTAACAAAGACTAAGGCGAGAATATTAGATCTCAAATATCTATGTTAGATTGACCACATAACATATCCTACACAACCATTGCAATAATCACGATACACATAAGTAAATCAAGAAGCACTTAATTTGAGTTGGAGTATAGTAGAAAGTAGCCTTGTAGAGATCTGACACACATGTGGGCGACTGAGTGCGTTGTCCGTCTTGGCCTGTTTACCAAGGGGGCCGGGAATACCTTCACACAGGTATTAACACAGGTATTAATAGCGCAGGTCAATTCCGGTACAGCACTACACACACACTCTTTCGTCCAGACTCCTAGCTGCTTGCAGGGCACGATTTAAGAGGATTTTGGCTAACCTCTACAGATGGTGCTATCCGGTTCGAGTTGTTCACGTATACTCCCACACAGGTTCCCCGTGTGACACAGTGTATCGAATTGCCTACCCTTACCCTGTTTTTGGTCAGGTAGTATTGTACTTTTCAGATAGTGGCAAGTCGGGTGGGATTCGGAACATGAGAGGCATGAGAAATATAGTTTCTAATTTATTGCGTGGTTGTCTAAAGCCTTAAAAATACAATGCATATATGGTTATGTGGGGAATGGTATGTTTTATTTATTTATATTAAGAGTAGGTAGCCTAAAGCTTAGGTAAGTACATGATAGATTATTTACAGTATTGGGGGCCTCTCTCTATTTAGAAGCTTGTATGCAGCTGTCTGGTTATCAGCTTGCATAGCTGGATTATGATTGTTGTCTCGTCTAGCGGTGATGGTGATGAGCGTATCCACCAGAGTAGATAGAAGGAAACGGAGGGGGTCGGTGTTGCATTTCCATAAAGCCTGCCTCCTCGTATTCCAAATCCGGGCCAGGTACATGCGGCCATTGTTTACCTGGCGCCTGAGGGCAATTAACAACAAACTGTGGGGGATGCCTTAGAATACTTATATTAAGAGTATCTGGATCCGTACGTTTTCTTTGGAGCTGTGATATGGGTGACTGAAGTAGGTAGTGTGACGCACCCAGTGCGTGGCAACGCAACCTGATTGTACTCCTTGGTACTCCACTGTACCGCCCGTACCACTGTACCGTGCTGGTTACCGTCAGCAGCTATGTATATTGAGTGTGACAACTTATAACTATGTTCTTTGTATCTCTGCAAAGGTCTCGTCATGTGCTAACCAGTGGTGGGTTTTGTTTTAAGCCATGTCGAGACCTTCCATTTAATATGTAGTATCAATAGAGAAGTTGATAGATAAGACAATGGGAGTTCAGAGAGAGAGAGTGAGTTAGGCTTCAGAGCGAGAGGGTAGCAACGCGCCACGCTGCCGGGGGGGTGGTTGCCAGACGTATGGACTGGTTGGCAGCCTTGCGCTTATAGCTAGGCGCGACAGGGTTGGTAGTCCATTGCCGCCTGCCTATGCTGCCTGGGCTGCCCATGTTGTCGTACAGCACATTGCCTGGAGGCTCGCTGTGTGTTCCATGATCAGGTGGCCTAGAACCTTTGAGATTCTAACATCCCTTGCCCTCTCTCCCAACTTCTCACGGTTGCACTCTTTCTCTCTGACGACATTACTCTCATTTCATTCTTCTCTCTATTTAAATGCATAACCTTCCCTTGAGGTCCTAAAGGAGTTTCAGCACTCACCTCTCGTATTACTCTTAGGACAAGCATATATTTACATGTATTAGATTTAAGGGGTTAATGTGAACAGCGATCTTCTTGATGAGGATAGTTGGTGAACGTTCTACATGTTCACGAGTTATATGCCCCGCTCATCATCCAATTTGTGACTAGACTGGTGCCATGTGTAAGAGCCCAACCATGCCCAGGAGTTGTCTGTAGAGGGGCGAGGACTTAGCCTTGATTTGCATACCGAGCCAGGAGCGAGTGTAGTACCAGAGACTACAGCTCGCTCGTAGTGCCGGTATAGTAGAGTAACGTAATTTATCTGTCCTTGTGTTCTCTACAGTCTTTTCCTGGGTTCTCGCTTTCGGTGCTGGGACTCGTTGTTCCTGTGACTTGGCCTGCTAGCTAGAACACATGGGGATGATGAGTGGGATATATCTTTATTTTACTATGCATTGCAGCTCTCTTTAAGTTTATGTATGTAACACTTTACAATACACATTACTCACACACAAGACAACACTATTAATACTTTCATGTATCAATTAACTGCACTGTCGTTTTGCTGCTGTGTCCGGAGTTCTGTTGCGTAGGGCGCATACGGACTCAGAGGGGAGACAGAGTGAGAGAAGCGAAGTAGCCTATGCGGTAGTAGGCTACCGGCGCAGTACTGTTGCCTGCAACCTTTTAGTTATTCCAAGTATAGATTCATTATTATAATAAGTGACTACTATTTATGTTCCTTCCATGTGTATTATTAGGTATCTACTGGATCATGAACATCTTGTATGCTACATGTTAGTGCATGTTAGTAGGGGACAGTTATTCTAGTGCACGCGCTTTCAAGTAGGCGTGTACATTTGTCATTTAGCATTTCACTGTCATACCTTTAGCCTGCTTCTATTCTACATTATTAGAGGCTTAATATTAACGTAGTTTCTTGAGTATTGCATTTCTTTAGTAATAACGTAACCTATAAATGTCTGAGGGAGTTTAGCCTCATAGCCTACCCCTGTTGTACACTTTCGCCGAGTTAAGGTACCTCGTTACCATAGACGATAACTCTGTAGGGCGTTGGTGCTTTTGTTGTCTGGAGCATATAGTATTTGGGACTGGAATCGAGCGTGTCGTTGTCACATAAGCCATTTCTGTCCTACGATCAAGAATCCCGAATATGTATTGCCGATCCAGCCGTAACAAAATGGCGACCTTGCACAAGATTCAGTAGTATCCTATCACATGTTTTTTGGAGAACTATTCTATGCTACCTAGTAGAGCTGGCTAGAATTTTCTTGCATATTGGAGGAATTTTTATTGTGTCATTATTGTATTGGTGGACTTGCAGATTGTTTCGTTGGGGGTGTCTAGAGTAGAGTCATTCAAGCATCTTTAACATTTTGTGAGTCGAGACTGCAATTAGTAATAAGCACTTCTTTTTGTTTATGAACAGCAATTGTATAACCAGCACTATGTCTAATGACTCATCATTTACGGGGGAGGATAACACGGTACAGCCTAGTGACCAGCAAGTACAACAGATATTTAGGGAGGGGAGTGTTATAAGTGGAGAGAGGGATGCCCGGGCATTTTTGCAGACACCTTTGACCGAACAGCGCCTGCAGGCTATTGATTGTTACGGTCTTCGCTGTTTAGCCACGGTTTTGGGGCGGGACTGTCCTGACAGTTGGCCCAAGAAGAATTTGGTGGCATGTTTGTTGGGTGATGGCGATGGGGCGGTGGGTGGAGTGGGGTCTTGGGGGGTTCCCTCCAAGCCTCCATTCCACTCTACCCCTGAGCTGGGCCCTCAGCCAGCGAGTCTTAGCACGATGCAGCAGGAGGGTTCTCAATGGCAAGCTGGCTTACCCGTAAACACGTCTCGGTGTGGATCCCCCATTTTGTGCTCTCCCCCCCCAGGCCTGTCTCCTGAGATGTTATTTCAGCTAGAACTAGCTAAGCTTAAGTTGCAAGAGAGTCAACAGGCTAGTATAGAACGGATTAAGCTGCAGGAGACTCAGATACAACAGGCTAGTATAGAACGGATTAAGCTGCAGGAGACTCAGATACAACAGGCTAGTATAGAACGCATAGAGGTTGCTAGAATCCAAGCCAATCAGGATGCAACCAGGTACCAGGCTGAAATGGATGTCGAGAAGTCTAGAGTAGAGACCACGGGGCGTCATCTCGGTGGTGGGCACCGGGTTACAGACTCACTTTCGCATTTAATTAAGTTAGTACCCGCATTTGATGAGACAGCAGTGACTGAGTTTTTTGCTCGTTTCGAAAAGAAGTGTCGTGAGTATGACTGGCCGGAGGTTAAATGGGCAGCATTAGTTTCATCACGTCTAGTGGGTGAGGGGTTGAAAGCCTACGATGCACTGTCACTGGACGAGAGTGTCGTGTATGGACTGGTGAAGGAGGCTGTGCTCCGGGCCTACGAACTGCAACCCGAAACTTATAGATTGAAGTTCCGTGGCGTGAATAAGAAGAGCGACGTCAGTTTTATGGAGCACGCACGGGACTTAACAGATGCATGTAATAACTGGTTTCGGTCCGAGCACGCAGAGTCGGCTGAGGAAATTAAGCAACTTTTCTATCTGGAACAGTTTTACAAATGTACTGGAACCGATCTAACGCTGAACATTAAGGAAAAATGTCCCAAGACAGTAGAGGAGGCTGCCAAGATGGCAGACCTCAGATTATCATTGATTCGTGGTTGCGGTGCCGCTCAGAGGGCTGAGTCAGGGCAGAAGGGGCGCTATACCCCACCCACCAGAGTTTTCGATAATAACAAATCCTATGACACACATAACCACACTAAAAGCATTGCACCTAATAACACCTACAAACACAAGCCTCTCCCGTTTACTAAAGGTCAGGCCCCTTCTTCGCCCGCACAAGGGAAGAAGCCCATTGGGGATGTGAAATGTTACAAATGTCAGAAGCTAGGCCATTATTCACGTGAGTGCCCTAGTAACACTCCCGCTAAGCCGGTGTCATTGGTTCACAGTATCGGTGTGTCTCTGAAGGCTGCAGCAACTGCCCGGGGTAGGTTGTCAGCAGCTGAGGCACACGCGGTAAAGAAGCGTACGGAAGGCTCGACACCTGTCCGGGACACTTTCTGTAGCCATCGGGGACACGGGTTTGTGAGCTGGGGGAGTGAACTACGGAGGGTTGACTTGCTGAGGGATACGGGGGCTTCGCAAACTTTGTTGAGGAACTTCACAGGGAAACCGATAAATGCGGCCAGAGTTGTTGTGGTGCAGGGTATAAATGCTACGAGGTCATACCCACTTGTGAGGTTGGAGTTGAGAGTGGGAGAGGTGTGCAGGGAGCTGGATGTAGGGATCGTTGAGTGTTTGCCAGTTGAGGGCGTCGACCTTCTTCTCGGCAACGACTTTGCGGTGCCCACTTCCGGGACTCCACCCTTAGTCGTTGCCGAGAGGGCGGCCGACGTGGATGGTGAGAATCGGGAATGGGTTGGGAGGTGCCAACAGGATGAGATGGCCTGTGTGGTAACCCGATCTCGCTCTGCGGCTCCTGCACAGCCTAGCACTCAACCTCGGGGACAGTGGAGGAAGGATCAGGAGAAGGTTGCTAAGGGCAGGAAAAGGGACATTGATTCTGCTGCACTTCTCGGTGATTCGGTACTTGGACCTATAATAAACACGGGAGTTGACTCTGGCCCAGATATGGTGTGTAACAAGGCAGAGTTGGGTAAGACTTCGCGTGAGGCAAGAGCTGTAGCGAGAGCCACTAAGGCAGTAGAGCCTACTAGCCGGGGTAATGTCTTATTACAAAACCATCTTGATGCATTGACGCCCAGGGACATTAGTGAGCAGCAGCTGCAAGACGCTAGCCTAGCTCGTTATAGCAATGGTGCCATAGAGTTGGAGGAAGATGGGGATGCGAAGCCGGGAGATTTCTTTAGGCTCAACAGGATATTGTACCGCAGATTTCTAGACCCCAAATCGAAGTGGGAGGGCGGTGCGAGGGTAGTAGACCAGGTGGTTGTTCCAAATAAGTATAGAGAGTCCTTATTGTGTCTGGCGCATGATGTGCCGGTGGCGGGTCATTTGGGGGTAACAAAAACATTGGCGGCATTGGGCAGGTTTTTCTGGTGGCCTGGGGTCAAGGCTGATGTCTGTGCATGGGTGGCTGGGTGTGCGACCTGCCAGACAACGGGGAAGCCTAACCAGACCATCCCGAAGGCACCTTTGTTTCCCATACCTGTCACCGGGCCTCCGTTCAGCAAAGTTGTAGTAGATTTGGTTGGCCCTTTCCCGCCTACTAGTAGTGGCAATAAATTCCTGTTGACAATCATGGATGTGGCTACGAGATACCCGGACGCATACCCCATGAGAAACGGCTCGGCAAAGGCAGTTGTTAAAAACTTATTATTGTTCTGTTCCCGTTATGGATTTCCACGTGAGGTGCAGTCAGACCAGGGGAGCAATTTTACATCCAAATTGTTCAAGCAAACCCTTCAGTTGCACGGTATATGTTCTGTAGTGTCGTCAGCCTACCATCCCGAGAGTCAGGGAGTCTTGGAGCGGTGGCACTCGACCCTGAAGAGTATGCTACGCTGTTACTGTGCAGAACATGACACTGATTGGGATTTGGGTCTGCCGTATGTTCTGTTCGCTGCACGTGAAGTCCCAGGAGAGAGCCTGGGGTTCAGTCCAAATCAACTAGTCTTTGGCCATAATGTGAGAGGACCTTTAAGTATGGTGAAAGAGATCTGGGAGGGCGAAGAGAAGCCGGGGTCTGTACTTAAATATATCCTTGAGAGCCGGGAGAGACTTATAGGTTGCATGGCAGCGGCAGGTAATAACTTGGTTAATGCACAGGCGGTCATGAAGCACCAGTATGACGCCAAGGTGAAGCTTCGGGAGTTTTCGGTGGGTCAGGAGGTAATGTTGCTTTTACCTTTGCCTGGACACCCCCTTTCTGCCAAGTTTATTGGGCCGTATGTGGTGGCTAAGAAACTGTCCGACCTTGATTATCTCGTTGCAACACCTGACCGTAGAAAAAAACATCAGTTATGTCATGTTAACCTCATGAAAGAGTATGTGAGACGCCCCTCAGAGCCTCTCACTGTCCCTGTGCTGGCCTGCAGTGGCCAGGGTGGAGAAGGAGGTGGGGACAGTCATGCTGCTGAGGAGGATAGCTGGGACTGTGTCATTTCCGCGGAACAGTGGGCGGGGAATACTGAACAAGAGGCTAGGCAAGCTGTAAGTCACCTGCCTGAGCACCAGGGTGCTGCTGTCCTAGGCCTGTTCAGGTCATACCCCTCTGTTTTCGCCGAACACCCAGGTCTCACTACTCAGGTAACGCACGACGTGGACGTCGGTGATAATGTGCCCTTCAAGTCAGTGCCCTACCGTGTGCCCCCGGTAAAGTTGCCAGCTTTACGGGAGGAGTCAAAGTACATGGTTGAGAGAGGGATGATCACTGAAGGTTATGTGAAGTGGACATCACCCGTCACGTTGCAGCCAAAACCTGACGGCAAGGTGCGGTTCTGCATAGATTTTCGTAGGCTAAATGGCTTGACCACTACCAACCCTTACCCTTTGCCTCGAGTTGACGACAGCGTGGACAAGATAGGGAATGCAAAGTACCTTACTAAAATTGATCTTGTAAAAGGCTACTGGCAAGTACCCCTGTCGGACCGAGCTAAGCAAGTTTGTGGTTTTGTGGTAGATGGCAAGACCTACCAATGTAACGTAATGCCTTATGGGCTTAAGAACGCACCTGCCACGTTTCAGAACCTGATGAACGATATTTGTGACGAAATCCCTAACTGCACGGTCTACCTTGATGACGTGATAGTGTATGATGACGATTTTGAAAATCACCTAAGGCACTTAGAGACCCTGTTTGGGAAGTTGCACGATGCTGGGCTGGTGATGAACCTGAGGAAGTGCGAGTTTGTAAAGGCTACTGTGCAGTATCTTGGCTTCGTGGTCGGGTTAGGCCGGGTGTGCCCCCCCCTGAGCAAGATACAGGCTATCAATATGTTTCCCAGGCCCACCACTAAGCGCCAGGTCATGCGGTTCCTAGGTATGATAGGCTATTATAGGCGCTTCATCCGGGGATACTCTACTGTCTTAGCACCGTTAACTGATCTACTGTCGAAGTCAGTGAAGTTCTGTTGGGCTGCGGAGTGTCAGAGGGCTTTCGACCTAGTCAAGCACCTGCTGTGTACACATCCGATTTTGAGAGCCCCAGACTTCTCCAGGAGTTTTCAGCTGGCGACTGATGCCAGCGGTGTGGGTGCCGGGGCAGTGTTACTGCAGACTGATTCCGAGGGCTTGGAACACCCAGTGAGCTTCTTTTCTCGCAAGTTTAATTCGGCACAAAGGAATTACTCGACTATAGAGAAGGAGCTTCTTGCTATCGTTTGTCGCTCAAACATTTCGAAGTTTATGTTCCAGCCTACGGCCCGGTAGTGACAATTTATACGGACCATCATCCCTTGAAATTCCTAAATCAGTTTCACAATCGGAATATGCAGTTGACCAGGTGGTCCCAAATGCTCCAAGAGTATAATCTCAACATTCAGCATATTGCCGGGAGTGAGAACGTGATAGCAGATTGTCTATCAAGGGTTGATGATCCAGGATAGTCGTGCACGGTGTGTGGGTTGAGCAGGAGTAAAATTAGGCTATCATAACGCCGTCCAAAAAGATTATAAAACAATAAAATAAACGAGAAATTTTTGTTTTAGTTTTGTAAGTCTTTATTGTTGTAGCATGATGCATGCGATATTGTGTTTTATGTATAATTCACACTTCAGTTGTTGTGCACCTTTTGCAATTAGTGGCAGCTAAGGGTAGCAGGTCGGTTGGTTGCCTGTCAGATTTTGATAATGCTTCTAAGGTCGATTATCTAAAATCTTGGGGGGGCTGTGACGCACCCAGTGAGTGGCAACGCAACCTGATTGTACTCCTTGGTACTCCACTGTACCGCCCGTACCACTGTACCGTGCTGGTTACCGTCAGCAGCTATGTATATTGAGTGTGACAACTTATAACTATGTTCTTTGTATCTCTGCAAAGGTCTCGTCATGTGCTAACCAGTGGTGGGTTTTGTTTTAAGCCATGTCGAGACCTTCCATTTAATATGTAGTATCAATAGAGAAGTTGATAGATAAGACAATGGGAGTTCAGAGAGAGAGAGTGAGTTAGGCTTCAGAGCGAGAGGGTAGCAACGCGCCACGCTGCCGGGGGGGTGGTTGCCAGACGTATGGACTGGTTGGCAGCCTTGCGCTTATAGCTAGGCGCGACAGGGTTGGTAGTCCATTGCCGCCTGCCTATGCTGCCTGGGCTGCCCATGTTGTCGTACAGCACATTGCCTGGAGGCTCGCTGTGTGTTCCATGATCAGGTTGCCTAGAACCTTTGAGATTCTAACATCCCTTGCCCTCTCTCCCAACTTCTCACGGTTGCACTCTTTCTCTCTGACGACATTACTCTCATTTCATTCTTCTCTCTATTTAAATGCATAACCTTCCCTTGAGGTCCTAAAGGAGTTTCAGCACTCACCTCTCGTATTACTCTTAGGACAAGCATATATTTACATGTATTAGATTTAAGGGGTTAATGTGAACAGCGATCTTCTTGATGAGGATAGTTGGTGAACGTTCTACATGTTCACGAGTTATATGCCCCGCTCATCATCCAATTTGTGACTAGACTGGTGCCATGTGTAAGAGCCCGACCATGCCCAGGAGTTGTCTGTAGAGGGGCGAGGACTTAGCCTTGATTTGCATACCGAGCCAGGAGCGAGTGTAGTACCAGAGACTACAGCTCGCTCGTAGTGCCGGTATAGTAGAGTAACGTAATTTATCTGTCCTTGTGTTCTCTACAGTCTTTTCCTGGGTTCTCGCTTTCGGTGCTGGGACTCGTTGTTCCTGTGACTTGGCCTGCTAGCTAGAACACATGGGGATGATGAGTGGGATATATCTTTATTTTACTATGCATTGCAGCTCTCTTTAAGTTTATGTATGTAACACTTTACAATACACATTACTCACACACAAGACAACACTATTAATCCTCGAAGGAGGAGAGACGGGCGCTATATAAGTAACCAGAAGATTATTATTATTATTATTATTATACTTTCATGTATCAATTAACTGCACTGTCGTTTTGCTGCTGTGTCCGGAGTTCTGTTGCGTAGGGCGCATACGGACTCAGAGGGGAGACAGAGTGAGAGAAGCGAAGTAGCCTATGCGGTAGTAGGCTACCGGCGCAGTACTGTTGCCTGCAACCTTTTAGTTATTCCAAGTATAGATTCATTATTATAATAAGTGACTACTATTTATGTTCCTTCCATGTGTATTATTAGGTATCTACTGGATCATGAACATCTTGTATGCTACATGCTAGTGCATGTTAGTAGGGGACAGTTATTCTAGTGCACGCGCTTTCAAGTAGGCGTGTACATTTGTCATTTAGCATTTCACTGTCATACCTTTAGCCTGCTTCTATTCTACATTATTAGAGGCTTAATATTAACGTAGTTTCTTGAGTATTGCATTTCTTTAGTAATAACGTAACCTATAAATGTCTGAGGGAGTTTAGCCTCATAGCCTACCCCTGTTGTACACTTTCGCCGAGTTAAGGTACCTCGTTACCATAGACGATAACTCTGTAGGGCGTTGGTGCTTTTGTTGTCTGGAGCATATAGTATTTGGGACTGGAATCGAGCGTGTCGTTGTCACATAAGCCATTTCTGTCCTACGATCAAGAATCCCGAATATGTATTGCCGATCCAGCCGTAACAGTAGTTACAGCTTTTCAGGGATGACTGCTTCCGGTGTCTCTTCCGGTCTCTTATTAGTAGAGTCACTTTTCGGATACCTTTTTTTCTTGATGGATTTGACAAATAGGACCAATTATTAGAAAAAATAGCTCCCATACACCTCCCAAAAGTGATGGCTAACTTTTTGATAGCACATTTTTTCAAAATGGCCACCGACGCCATTAGGAAAAACATTAACACTTATATCTCTGGCATCAGATGAGCTATAATAATTAATGAGGTGTCATTTCCCACTATTTCTGGTATAACAAATCTGTTAAAATGGTATTCATAACGTTTTGGGACCACTGTGACCTCAACATACTACATGGTGGCTGGAAGCCATCTTGAAAAATGACAAATTGTTGGATCTCTGGCACCAAAGGAGCTAAATAGGCAAATCAAGAATAATAATGCACTCATTCTGTGGGACTGATATCCAAATTGGGCATATTATATTATAGGCCTTTACCGGCTGACTATTAGCCTCACCGCTGGGACTTCCCAAACAGTGCGTCATCAAGTAGGGTTTTATTTTTACCAGCGATGAGCCTCTTTCCTACCCTCTGCAGTGTTTATAGTCATAGAGCATGATGGTCAATTATTTATTCTATAATTCTTCAGGTGCTTATTGCTCATTTGTCAGTTTGAGCAACTTTTGTCTCATTAATAATGCATAGTCTTCTAATTGTCCATATTTACTGAGCCTCGGTATCACAAGATTCAAGGTATGATCCACAGCTGTCGGAATTACTCTCCTCACTTTTGCTGCTGTCATCACTGCTGTCATCTGCCTGTATGGTTTTGGTTGTAGGAAGCACTATAGATAAGGGAAGTGCGGCTTGGGTGTAACGGATGGGTAGACATAAGCCTTTCACAAGGTGCCATCCATGACCAATCGGTGACAGGTGACTCTGAAGCTGGTAATGCTTCTGCAGATATGTGAGATAGTTTGCACGCTCTAAGTGCAGATGTAGACTAACCGAATCAAGCATAAGCCGAATAATCTTCTTGTTCTTCAGAGCTGCCCACTATTCTGCTCTCGCTTCTGCAAATGTCTTGTTTTTTGTATCACAATAGACATATCTAATGACAAAATGCTTCAAATCATCCATCGTGTTACTGGAAGCTGTGTACTTCATGCTGCTAGCAGATTGTGTGCTTCTTCAGACTTCTGCAGACGATCTGCGATGACCTTCTTCAGACTTCTGCAGACGATCTGCGATGACCTTCTTGACTACTCCATAGATGCCAGAATGTGATCACATCCAGTGAGAACATGTAGTGCAATGATTGATGTAGCCATTGCATCGTCGCACATACACCAGGCATTGATCAGGTGACATTTGCGTTTCACACACAAGAGCCCTGGTGTCCTCTGGGCAACATATGCTGCTTGTACATAGTTGTTAGTGTCCTCGGTGTCAATAATAACAGCGGCTGTGTAACCCTCTGACCGAAGCAAGCTATAAATGGTGAACATGGCTGTGTCTGCCTCTGCATGGAAGCAAGTGAACTAAGGAATAAGCTGACCTGTATTGAGATTTGTTGCAGGATTTATTTATTTATTTTTTTTTTTCTATGTGATTGAGGGAGGCAAGAGGCATAACTGCCTATAGCGAGTGCCTCCCCCATAGTTGAAAGAGTGACAGGGCCAAAATCAAGGGACGTTCGAGCCAAAATGCCTGGACACACGGAGTTTGAAGCAATTTAAGTCATAGGAAGAGGGAAAGACTGATTCTGGGAGAGAGTTCCAGAGCTCAGATGTTGAGTAGAAGAAAGTTTGAGAGTAACGTTTCACTCTTGGGTTGGAGAGTTGCACAGAGTAGGGGTGGGATTGAGATGCAAGACGGGTACCACGTGCCCTACGTAAAGGAGGTGGTATGCACTGGGATAGCTCTGAGGAACACTGATTATTATAGTAGCGATAGAATAGCGAGAGAGATGCAACATTGCGGCGGAGAGAGAGAGATTGCAGAGAGTTGGTGAGTGGACGGGAGTTAATGATACGAAAGGCCTTCCTTTCAACTTTGTCTAGGAGAGCGGTGTGAGAGGAACCTCCCCACACATGTGAACAATACTCAATACAAGGGCGCACTATGCCCCTGTACAGAGCAAGAAGCTGTGCAGGGGAAAAGAACCCCCTAAGGCGGTTGAGCACACCCAGCTTCTGGGAGGCTGCCTTAGCAAGACTGGTAATATGCTCCTTCCAAATGAGAGCAGAAGAAAAAGAGACACCAAGAATATTGAGAGAAGATGAAGGGTTGATGTTTGTATTGTTGAAGAATAAGGGATAGTCCGCTGGGAGATCCTGACGGGTAGATAGATGGAGAAATTGGGTTTTGGAAGCATTAAAGTTAACAAGGTTTTCTCTGCCCCAATTGGAAATAGTATTTAGATCAGAATTTAAGAGTTCTATGGCTTCATTACGTTTGTCGTTGAGGGATTGCTGGCTGGGGCGTTCTGAAAAACTAAGGGAGTAGTGTAAGGTTGAGTCGTCTGCGTATGAATGGATGGGAATTAAGGTACAGTTAAGGAGATCATTTATAAAAATTAGAAAGAGAATAGGAGATAGGACAGAGCCCTGAGGAACACCGGAGTTTATAGGGTGAGGAAGTGAACAATGGCCGTCCACAACCGCAGCTATGGAACGGCCGGAAAGGAAATTAGAGACAAAGGCACAGATGGAGGGATAGAAACCGAAGGAGGGTAGTTTAGAAATTAAAGATTTATGCCAGACTCTATCGAAGGCTTTCGATATGTCTAGTGCAATAGAAAAAGTCTCACCGAAGTCCCGAAAGGAGGATGACCAAGAGTTAGTAAGATATGAAAGAAGATCACCAGTAGAGCGACCCTTAAGGAAGCCATACTGGCGATCTGAGAGCAGATTATGAGAAGAGAAATGCTTAAGAAATTTGGAAGCAAGAATAGTTTCAAAAACTTTAGAAAGACAAGAGATAAGAGCAATTGGACGATAGTTGGAGGGTTGAGAGCGGTCACCCTTCTTTGGGACAGGTTGAATGTGAGCAAACTTCCAGCATGAAGGGAAGACGTTAGAGGATAGACAGAGACGAAAGAGTTTGCCTAGGCAGGGAGTTAGCACGGAAGCACAGTTTTTGAGAACGACAGGAGGAACACCGTCCGGACCGTACGCCTTATTAGGATTGCCCACTATGCAGTAAATTATCTCAGTGCTAGATGACGCTGCTATTCTCTGGAATGCAGTTAAAAGAAATACTTGAAGACGGATCTTGTGCTCAGGCTTACCAAGGAGTGTATGGAAGTCCTTAGTAGCAGGATATTTATCTTCTGACTTCATGAACACGTTGTGGATTGACTGGTTGTTCTGGCGTAGTAGTCGTGCACTGTCTTTGATTGAGCAGCTCTGTTAATAAGAATCATTCACTAAAATAATCCGTTCAGCATTCTTGTGTCTTCCTTGAACAAAACATACCAGTTTATCAGCATAATCTCCCCATGTATATGTGGTCCCATCTCCCTTCTCTCTGTCTTCCGGGGTAGGGTTAGTCAGACGCCAGATCAGCCCCATATCAATGGTGGATGTATATACATCAGGCTCTGATATGATAGTCATAATTAGTTTTTGCTGCAACTTACTTGTTTGTGTCTTGCACATGCTTCCATTGGCATTGAAGATGGAAAGGCATTCATCTGTGGCACGATGCTGCAGTACATGTTCCATTTTTATGGCATCATTCATTTTAACCAGTCTAAGAACAGAGGCAAAAGCTTTACTTTGCATTTCCTCGGTCTTTTCCTTCAGGTTTTCAGTGTTTCGTTTCTTTAGTTGTTTGGTTGAAAAATCTCCACGCTTGCTACATGGAACTCGGTCATTGAGAGATTTTGTTTTTGCATAGACCCTTTCATCCAGTAACTCCTTTATTTTCCTTTTGCCATCATCTTTGCGGATTTCTAGTCAGCACTGAGAACCTTGGAGGCCGGGATTCCTGATTGTAGATATTGTAATTTCTAGTTTGTCAGGTCAAATGGATCACACTTGAATTCATCAAGACATGCACTGATATCCTGTTTAGCTTGTTTGTCTATCTTCATTCTACTTGTTGAGGAATCAGCATGGTTCTTGTTACCTCTTTTCTTGTGATCAGCATGACGATGCACACTTGCTCTTACCTGGTTAACGTTATTTACATTCCGAGTGTTTGACAAGAGTTGCTTTTAATTTTTAAGAATGGCCAACCAACCAGACTTCAGTTTGGACCCCTTATTCATTTTTTATTCTATCCATATGTTGAGGACGATGCATGAGTGTGGTTTTCTACTTATTGACTGTCCAAACATACCACTCTCCATAAATTCAGTTTGGTTGGCAGGAAGGGTATCTAGCATTGCAGTGAAATCAGGAAGATGGCGACCATACTTGTCATTATCATAAATTTGCATCCAAGGAAGCATGAGCTGTAGTGAAGACTTGAACTCCATCCAGTTACTTGTTCTGATGGCATGGATACTTTGAGTGGGAACCTCCACCATCTCCATGAACGAACCATACAGGCAGATGACAGCAGTGATGACAGCAGCCAGCAAAAGTGAGGAGAGTAATTCCGACAGCTGTGGATCATACCTTGAATCTTGAAGTGATACCGAGGCTCAGTAAATATGGACAATTAGAAGACTATGCATTATTAATGAGACACAAATTGCTCAAATTGACAAATGAGCAATAAACACCTGAAGAATTATAGAATAAAGCATTGACCATAATGCTCTATGACTATAAACACTGCGGAGGGTAGGAAAGAGGCCCATCGCTGGTAAAAATTAAAACCCTACTTGATGACCCACTGTTATGGAAGTCCCAGCGGTGAGGCTAATAGTCAGCCGGTAAAGGCCTATAATATAATATGCCCAATTTGGATATCAGTCCCACAGAATGAGCGCATTATTATTCTTGATTTGTCTATTTAGCTCCTTTGGTGCCAAAGATCCAACAATTTGTAATTTTTTAAGATGGCTTCCAGCCTAAATGTAGTATGTTGAGGTCACAGTGGTCCCAAAACGTTATGAATACCATTCTAACATATTTGTTATACCAAAACTAGTGAGAAATGACACCGCATTCATTATTATAGCTCATCTGATGCCAGAGATATAACTTTTAATGTTTTTTTCCAAATGGCGTCGGCGGCCATTTTGAAAAATGTGCTATAAAAAAGTTAGTCATCACTCTTGGGAGGTGTATGGGAGCTATTTTTTTCTTATAATTGGTCCTATTTGTCAAATCCATCAAGAAAAAAAGGTATCCAAAAAGTGGTCACGGATTCCAGGAAAATGACTACTATATGGTCGCAATTCTATGGGTTGAGGTTGTTGGTCCTTCGGTTGATGGAAAAGGGCTTGTGGTATGTTTTGGTATAACATTTTCCAGCCCTGTCATCTCAATTTCATTCATTCGTTTAACTTTCTTTAGTACATATTTGTACACATGTTCTTAAAATGTACCCACGTCTCATAGTTTTCGTTATTAATATATAGCAATGAGTGTGTGTTATGTAGTGCTTGCCTAAGTTCGTCAAAGAGAGAGAGAGAGAGAGAGATATGATTGAGCGATAATTCACAAACTGCAGAAGGGAAAAAGAGCAAATATCCAAAAGGAGTAAATAACAAGGTGACCACTACCCTTGTTGCATATTTTATTTCTGTAGTGAAAAACAAATTAATCACAATAACATGGTAGAGACATATTTATTTTATTATTATGTGTCACTCAAACCTTTAGAAATGTTACTTCATAATGAAAATCCCAAAATCCCACCAGTAATTATCATGACACCAATATGTTGCTCACATAATACAATATATGAAAGAAAAACATTTTAGAACGTTATGTAGGACAAAATGAAGCATTTATACTTATCGATCGCCTATTGAAATTTAACATGTAACTTAATAGAGTGGTGAAGTCCCATGGATGAAGAGACTCTGCCCGCTATTACGCTAAGAAATTATTCGGAGCCATACAGGAATCACGAACTGTTTGGGAAGAATCCGTCGGGAAGCTCGCTGGGTAATCTGAGTATCACAAAGTGAAAATCCCTAATTAATATTTTCTCTCCACCAACCAACTTTACTCCTAAACTCGATTAATGAAATTAACAAACACATGTGGCAGTCCGGGGATTCGAACCTAGGATGCTCACATCGTAAATCAACACACTTATGCATTGCACCACGAAGACAGTCTAATAGACAACGGTCTAATACGGTCATTTCTCTACACATTGTTCTCCTTGGTGTAAACGAAATATTCTACTGTAATCTTTTACCTATTTACTTAGTCATTATATAAACATACCTGTTTAATATACATGAACATATGGACATAAGAAAAAGAGAAACCGTAGAAAGGCAGATCCTTCTTACGACCTGCCCATCTCATCTATATGTCAATCTAACTTTATCTATGTTGTACTTGAGTCTACTATAGTACTTGGTAACTTATTCCGAACATCTTAAACTCTGTTGCCAAACCATTGTTTACCTATATCCTTCAAAGTTAATTGTATCCAATTTGAATCCATTTGTTCGAGATTTTTTGTCATCACTCAGTTTCAGTACATATTTTATGACCTTTTTTTCATTTATATGGACTATTATATTATATATTCTCTAAACGAGAATAGTCAAGGGGGAAGTGGGAGTGACAGGCAGAGATAAAGAAAAACAAAAATCCTGGTTGCGAACAATTCATGTCCATAAATGTATTGTTACTTCCATAGATAAAGAAAAAGCAAAACATTTGAGTTTACCTTGCCGCGTTGCTCTATTTTAGTCTGGCTATCATAAGCCAATTATATTAGGCTTTGTAACATTTGTGGGAGTCAAGGGGTTATTGAGATCGAGTTTACCACTTTGATTCATAGAGGTTCTTTTTAAGCTGCATATAATCGTATAATGACACAGAATATACCGTGCAATAGCGTCATAGGTGCTCAAATTTCTAATCGTATGTATACAGTATATTATTATCCTCTTCAAATCTATAATTCAAATATATTATGATTTGATTTTGATTGTTATGACAAGTGTTCGTATACCTTTTGTTCAATTTATTCTATTACCAAAAAAAAATCTGATAATACATAGACGTCTATTTTCACAGGATGATGCAGATATTTTCAACTTTACTTTTTTCCCTCTCTTTAACCCATTGACTACGGGAGATATTCTGGAATGCCATGGCAATATTACAGCAATTTACAGGTTTTTAAAGCCTCTTAAAGCCTGTAGAATCGAGTGCGAGAGAGCGGGAGCGCGACTGGCCACCCATCCTTCCTCCAGCGAGCCGGCCAGTGTACCGAGGAGTATGAGCCATAATCTCGCTATATATATATACAGCGCTGCCAAAAGAAAATGTAGAGCGACATTAGCGATAATTGCTCAGTATTAGCGAATGTCTATGGTAGTGCTGCGGGTGAAGCCTGCTGGCTACGAAGCTCGTTTTGGTGTCATCTTGAAGCCATTTTTCATTTCATTCAGACAATTTGCTTAATCAATCAGGAGTGCCTGAAATAGCTCTAATATGGCGGAAATATGCCCGCAGTGTAAGTGTTAAGGATCTAAATGTATTGAAACTGCACGATGTCCACTTTAATGAATAAGCAAAATGTGTTCATTATCAGTTGAAAATTTACAGAACTTATATTTTACCAGAGTTTCAAACGCCACAGTCATAACATTAGGGATAAAGTTTGTCTTGGACTACGGAAAACAAAGAGTGAATTAAAGAAACCAAACAAAAAAACTCATGTTGCAGTATATGGAATAATTTACAAGAAGATATTAAGTTCGCAAATAATACATTGGCCTTTAAATTACGATGTAAAATACATTATAAGTAAATAATAATGTTGTCGATCACATGCCTTCTACTATCAATATTTGTATCATTTACAACTAAATATTTTCAATTTAATAATTTTAATACTGTAGATGTTGCTGTACTCAACATAGAAAGTATGGAATAGCCCGTCAAATGTATTTTACATTTAATGGGCTCAGCCGCAATAAAATTGTGTTACTATATGTGTATACTATGAATACCGGTATTATCATTATTATTAATTATATTTATATTTTCATTATTTATATTTTTATTATTATTATTATTATTATTATTATTAGGGGTTCGAGCCCTGCGGGGAACCCCTAATGTAATAATTAAATCTTTTTATTCTTCCAAATAATTTTTCCACGCCGGTTTTTACGCATTACCTCCAGAACCGCCAAACAGGTCCGTGGTAGCCAATTTCCCGAAAAATGTGAAACCTAAATAGCGTGTCTCCCACTCATAGAAAATGATTGGGCTTTGGCATATGAACTCCACTACTAATGCTCCGCAAATGTTATGGAAAAGGTTTTGCTTTGCACGTGGTTTCTTTTTCGGCAATCTTGAAAAAACCTTGAAATACACTTAAAAATCCACATCTTGAAAACTACGCGGATGATCAAAGCTATGTTTGCGTAGATGAGTGAGGCTCACAATTCCTAACGTTTTGGTACCAAAAGAATAGATATTGGTGGAATAGTTTGGCCGCAGCATTGAAACCTGTCTATTCTTAAATTACTTTAAAACCGTATTTGGTACCCACACAGCGTTTTCAGTCTTCAGTCTATAGGCTTCCCCGCATCCCCTAGTTTTGCTTAATAATTCTTAATTTCATCATTCAGATCCATACATTTTATTAAATTTAACTCTCTCAAAATAGTTTGAGTTCCTACGAATTCCACTAATTATTTAACCAACCTACCTATACATACCTACCCTACCAAATAATAATGATAATTCAAATTTATTTTTGGTGAATAGCAGAGTATTGGCTAAGGTGTTTAACAATTCCTTCCCTTGCCAAATGCTTACTTTTATAACCATGATCTGGACCTTCAAAGTTTTGACAATTTTGGTGTGGTGTGACTTACCTTCCCTCCTCCCTCATGCAGCAAGCAATGTCTTCAGGGGGTCAAGAGTATTGCATTCTTCCATAAAATTATATATAGTCCGTTTTTTACGCAATAACTCCGGAACCGATTGTCGGATCGGGACCAAACTTTCACCCAAGGTGCATTTTTGTATTGGGCAACTTTTGATATGATATCCAAAATGGTGGCCAGACACACCCGTGGCAGCCTTTCACACCCAACCCATCTCATCCTATCTAATTTTATGTTGAACTCTATTGTTCTTGATCCCACTATAGCACTCGGTAGCCTATTCCACATATCTACAACTCTGTTACTAAACGAATAGAGGCTTACACGCCCTTACACACCCAGTCTCTCTCTCTCGTTCGTTTGTTTGCACACCGGTAGAAATGAGGCAGATCCCTTACACATGCAACTAAGATGAACATGGGAATCTGCAGAGAGACAAATGGCCTACAGAAGGCAGATCCCTTTCACATCCAACCCATTTCGTCCATATGACTATCTGATTTTATCTTGAAATTCTCTATTGTTCTTGATCCCACTATAGCACTAGGTAGCCTAGTTCACATATCTACGACTCTGTTACGAGAGAGGCAGATCCCTTACACAGCCAATCTCTCTCTCTCTCTCGTATTTGCACACTGGTACAAATGAGGCAGATCCCTTACACTTGCTACCAAGATGGAAATGGGAGTTTCCAGAGAGCCAAGTGGCCCCCACAAGGCAGATCCCTTTCACACCCAACACATATCATAAACGTGATATGTTACACACTTACTATACACAAATGTTGTCATACACTGTACACTCAACCCTCCATTTAATAGACTAAAAGGGGGGATGACCAGTCCGTCCGGTGCTAGAAAAGTATTACATTATGAGACAATTCCTCTCCCTTGCTTTTGGTTTACACATTGGTTTGGTTGTTTTATTATCCTCTGTGTCTTTGATATCTCCCTATTAAAGTACAAAATGTTAATTGTTTTGTATGTATTTAATCTGTGATTAATTTCTAATGTGATGGAATAGATCTAGTGTTTAGATTTATTGCAAGTGATAACAATTATAAAACTAAAATGTTGCTGTAAAATGAATGGTGAAACCCTCCTATAAATGTCATGCCCATAAATGGCATTCTCCCTTTCTTTCGGTTCACACATTGGTTTGGTTGTTTTATTATCTTTTGTTTCTCTGATATCTTCCTATTAATGTACAGAAATAATAGTTGTTTGGTATGTATTAAATCTGTGATTAATTTCTAATGTGATGGAATTGAAAACATGAACATCCCACCAACTCATTAGAAATCAGATTATTCAAGAGCCAAATAACAAGATTTCCCCCATATTATCCCTCTGGCACGGAGCTCATTGACTGGTAACATGTTGCAATACAGAGGGTATTGTTTTTCCCATTTATTAATTTCCTCATTTGGGACAAATGAGAAAAGTTGGGGGAAGAGTTTTAAATATTGTTGTAATAACTTGTGTCTATTTTTGTTTTTAACAATTGTTGGAATATATATTTTTTTAATTCCATCACATCAAAAATGAAACCCAGATTAAATAAGAACATAAGAACATAAGAAAATGGGAGTCTGCAGAAAGCCGATTGGCCTAAGCAAGGCAGATCCCTGTCCCACACAACCCCAATTCAATTACAAAGCCCAATTATAGGCTCCACACTCTAATACCCTGAGGATCATCTTACCAAAACAGTTAGGGATTAACGCAGGATTATGGGGGTCTGCAGAGTGCTGATTGGCCAACCGGGCTGATCCCCCTTCACACCCAACCCCTCTCGTCCATATGCTTATCCAATTTTATCTTAAAGCTCCCTACAGTTTTAGATCCCACTATAGCACTTGGTAGTCCATTCCACCCATCTACAACTCTGTTACCAAACCAATATTTGCCTATATATTTTCTGAAACAAAATTTATCTAATTTGAAACCATTGGTACGAGTTCTTTCGCTATCACTGAGCTTTAGTACATTTGTCATGTCCCCTTTGTTAATCCCACTAACCCACTTGAACACCGCTATCATATCCCCTCTAACTCTGCGTCTCTCTAACGAATGTAAACCTAATTTCTTCAACTTTTCTTCATACGAAAGATTTCTAATATTATGGATCATTTTTGTCATTCTACGCTGTACTCTCTCCAATGAATCTATGTCCATTCTGTAATCAGGACACCAAAATTGGACAGCATAATCCATATGGGGTCTCACTAATGACAAGTAAAGTTTTAAGATAACATCAGCAGTTCTGTTCCTCACACTCCTAGAGATGAACCCGAGAATCCTGTTTGCCTTATTACGAACGCTAATACACTGTTTTCTAGGCTTCAAATCATTGCTAACAAACACACCTAGATCTTTCTCGCAGTCTGAATTTTCTAATTCTAAATTAGCTAGTTTATATTTAACATTTGTTTGCATCTTCCCTATCTTTAATACCTTGCATTTGTCAATGTTAAACTTCATCTGCCAATTTACTGACCATTCATGTAAGGTATCTAGATCCCTTTGGAGGCACTCTATATCGCTATCTGAATCAATTGATCTCCCTATTTTAGTATCGTCTGCGAATTTACTTATCCTACTAGTTATACCTAAATCTAGGTCATTTATGTATATAAGAAACAACAGGGGACCTAATACCGATCCCTGGGGGACACCATTTTTGACTGCTCCACATTCTGACTTGGTACCATTTATGCTGACTCTCTGCTTCCTACCAATTAGCCATGACCTAATCCCTCCTAACAACGCCCCACCTATTCCATGTGCCTCAACCTTTCTCATCAATCTCTCATGAGGGACTCTGTCGAAAGCTTTACTGAAATCTAAATATATAATATCATATGACTTGTCATTATCTACTGCTTCATATACCTCTGAGAAAAAACTAAGCAAATTAGTAAGGCAAGACCGTCCCTGAATGAATCCATGCTGAGAAGAATTGATTAAGTTAAATGTGTCTAAGTGGTTTCTCATTTTCCTAGCAATAATTGACTCTAGTAGCTTTCCTATGATTGAAGTGAGACTAATGGGACGGTAATTGGATGCTATTGATTTATCACCTTTTTTGAAGATCGGAACTACATTTGCAAGCTTCCAAGCTTCTGGAACTATACCTGTTTCTAATGACTTGTTAAATAGAAATGTTAATGGGTAACTCAACTCATCTCTGCATTCTTTTAATACTCTAGCATATACCTCATCAGGACCAGGCGATTTATGAGGTTTCAGTCTGTCAATTTCCTTAAGCACATCATTTCTACTTATAGTAACCGTACTTAACCTATTTTCTATACTATCGCTGTATACCTTACGGACTTCTGGAAACTGTGCCAAATTTTCATTAGTGAAAACGGAAAGAAATTGACTATTTAATGTACTGCACATTTCTAAATCATTTTCTGTCATTTCTCCTATCGAAGTTTTAAGGGGACCAATTACATCTCTAACCTTGGATTTATATAGTTGGTAAAAAGCTTTAGGATTATTTTTTGAGTCATTGGCAACCTTAATTTCATAATTTTTGTTTTCTTTACTAATATCCTTTTTTACCTGTCGTTATAGATTCTGATAGTAAGCAAGTAGGTGAATTTCGCCTTTTTTAATTTTTCTATATATTCCTCTCTTTTTTCCTAGAAGATCTAATAGTCTATTATTCATCCATTTGGGTTGGTTCTGTGTTGATCTAAATTTTCTTTTGGGGATATATTTATTTTGCGCAGTGAATACTGACTTGATAAAATTATCGTATGTATCTACCAAGTTTGACGTCTCTTCCTGACTTAAGATGACAGGTGCCTGAGAAAGGATACACTCATTTGGACACCTGGATCGACTTAATTTTTTGACCATAGGGTCCGCTAACAGGGCTTCTCTTAACCCACCATAATTGGCTTTTCTGAAGTCAGATATTAATTAATGTTGAATTCTCTCTGGTATTACCTTTCCATTGTATATTAAAATACACAGAATTGTGATCACTATTTCCTAGGTGGTCCCCGATTTCTACGTTATTTATCATATGTTCATTGTTACTGAAAACTAAATCGAGAATATTATCACCTCTAGTCGGCGTATCTATGAATTGAGATAAAAAACTATCTTGTACTACCTCAATAAACTCCTTTGAATCAGAGTCGCCTATTTGTTGTTGCCAATCTATATTAGGGAAATTAAAATCCCCCATAATGCACACGTTGCTAAACCTTGATGTTATTTTAATTTCCTCCCATAATGATGTTCCATCATTTCTACTCATATTTGGCGGTCTATACATAACTCCAATAACTAAGGTCTCACTACCTTCGTTAACTTCTACCCAAACACTTTCATTTTCATTATTTACTCTAATACCTGATTTAGTACAACTTTTTAATGAACTCCTGACAAACACTGCTATACCGACGCCCCTCCTACTTGTTCGGTCATATTTAAACAAACTATATCCCGGTATATCAAACTCTGCTAAAAAATGCCTGGTTTCTGTATTAATCCATGTTTCAGTTAGCGCTATTATGTCTATATTTTCTTTGATAACCAGTGCTCTAAGTTCGTTCATTTTGTTACATAAGCTCCTGCAATTTGTATAATAAACCCTCAAACTATTACTTGTATTTGCAACTATTTTTCTATTGTTTTTAACTACTTTATTTTTACCTGTTGAACTACTGGACCTAGACGGAAAAGCTACGCTATCAGAATGTTCGTTATTACTATCAATTTCATGTGGCTGGGATTCTATTTTACTTACACACCTATGGTTTATTAACAAAACCCCGCAACAAACTTGTCGAGTGAGCTGGCTAAGGTCGAAACTCCTAGTCGAGAGAGATGTACTCCATCCTGGGCATACAGTTCATCCTTACCATAAAAGAGGGTCCAGTTATCCAGGAATGGAATAGTATTTGCCTTGCAATACTTCTCCAGCCGGCTATTTACACCAATAGCCCTGGAGGACCATTCCTTCCTTACCCCTCTTCTTGGTAGGATACTGTGTACCACAGGAACTCCACCCTTCTCCTTGATCCTCTCCAACATTTCCTGGTACGTGGTGAGCACCTCCTCAGTCCTGCATTTCCAAATGTCGTTGCTCCCTGCGTTGAGGAAGATGATGGGGTCCTCTCCACTCGCTTCCATGACACCATCTAGCTTTTCTGCCACCCTCTCGACTCCGGCACCAGGCAGACAGACAACTTTACCAACATGTGTGTTAGTAGCCCTGCCAAGGTATTTATCCATTGAATCCCCTACAATTAAAATAGACTTAGCTGTTTTCTGTTGCCGGCCTGTAGCAGAAGTAGTAGCAGCCGAAGTAGCTGCAGATTTCCTCCCCTCCCCTCTCACTGCCCCGCTGTAAGACGGGTCATCTCCTTCCTCCTTTCCCCCTTCACTGCCATCACACTCGTCATCCAGGGCGCTATACTTGTTTTTAACAGTCACATACTGCTTCTGGAAGGTTAATTTCATTCCTCTTGAAGATGCCACCTTCCAGGAAGAGTCCGGGTTTCCTACACCAGTGGCATTTTTGTTTTCCTCAAATGCCATCTTCAATGCTAAGTTCTCATCCTTGAGAGATTGGACCTCGAGCTCAACATTCTCCAGCCTCTCTTGCAAAGCAAGACAAAGCTGGAGAACATGGGAAGAGGCGACAATCTCATCAGCACAAGCCATCACTAAGAATGTTCACCTCACTAGGGGATAAACAGGTATGTCACGAGCGGTCACTGGGTACGTCCTCACTGGTCAAAGGTCAGGAGCCTACTATAGAGACCATACATCAATTATTTCTGTCCATTGATAAGAGAGATCGAAATAAATATAAATATAGAAAGGGAAATCAATTTATATACATGTAAATATAGATAGACCAAGACCAGCAGGTCCTGTCCGTTAAAGGCGATATCCGTTAAAGGGAGGCCCGGTGAATGGAGGTTCGAGTGTACCTGCAACCAAGATATAATTGCAAGAAATAGGAAGATAAGACAATGGGAGTCTGCAGAGAGCCAATTGGCCCACACAAAACAAATCCCTTTCACACCCAACCCATTTCATAAACTCTCTCTCTCTCTCTCTCTCTCTCACACACACACACAAATTAGAACATAAGAAAACGGGAGTCTGCAGAGAGCCGATTGGCCAACACACGGCATATCCCTTTCACACCCAACCCATCTCGTCCTATCAAATTTTATGTTGAAGCTCTATTGTTATTGATCCCACTATAGCACTCGGTAACTTATTCCACATATCTACAACTCTTTTACCAAGCAAATAGAGGCAGATCCCTTACACAGCCAATCTCTTTCTCTCTTGCTCTTATTTGCACACCAGTACAAATGAGGCAGATCCCTTACACATGCAACCAAGATGAAAATGGGAGTCTTCAGAGAGCCAAGTGGCCCACACAAGGCAGATCCCTTTCACACCCAACCCATCTCATATAAACGTTACCTGTTATTTACACTACCTACTATACACCCATGTTATCATATACCTGCAACCAAAACACAATTGTAAGAAATAGGAACATAAGAAAATTGGGTTCTGCAGAGAGCCAATTGGCCGACACAAGACAGATCCTTTTCACACCCAACCCATCTCATTAAAACTCTCTCTCTCTCTCTCTCTCATTTATCTCTGGCTTCCTTAAATTTATGACATCCTAGTTTCTCTCTCTCACACAAATGAGAACATAAGAAAACCGGAGTGCAGAGAGCTGATTGGCCCACACATGTCAGATCCCTTTCACACCCAACCCATCTCGCGCTCTCTCTCTCTCTCTCATATTTATCGCTATCTTCCATATGTTTACAACATCCTATTCTCTCTTGCCATACTCTCTCTCTCTCCCTCACAAATGAGAACATAAGAAAATAAGAAAACGGAGTCTGCAGAGAGCCGATTGACCTACACATGGCAGATCCCTTTCACACCCAACCCATCTCGTTCTATCTAATCTCAAGTTGAAGCTCTATTGTTCTTGATCCCATTATAGCACTCGGTAGCCTATTCAACATATCTACAACTCTCTTACTAAACGAATAGAGGCAGATCCCTTACACAGCCAATATCTCCCTCTCTCGCTCTTGTTTGTTTGCACAATCTGTTCCTTCTGTAGTTTCTCTATGCCCGATAAGTTAAATGATCTTTTGATATCTGTGACACAGCTTTTGTATCCAACACAATACCCTGCTTGCAAAACCGCTCGAACCCCGGACAACGTTGCTTGCAACTTTAATTATTATTATTATTATTTTATTATTATTAATATTTATATTAGCATCTTTATTTCTTTCATTCTGACGAAAAACTATTAAGAAGTATTTTTCCACCGTGACTATACCACCACACACAACCATTATAAATTATGGACAAATATGGCTGCATATTTCTGCTCGTCATATGTATGTGACTTTATTATTATGTCACCCAAGCATTACAGACACACGCAACATTTATATATACACCCCCAACCCCCAAAGAGAGAGAGAGAGAGAGAGAGCACTTCCTGAAGAGTTGTTGGGTAAGTGGCCAATGTAACTAATGGTCGGTATGTGAAGTGGTAGATAAGACTAGGGTCAGGTAATGGTCGGGGCCGGGATGTCGATGGGCCACTGTGCCTGGAGTCCAGTATGACAGGGGGGCCAGCGTGACTGCCGGGCTGATGCGGTAGGGGCCGATTTGCTAGGGGGCCATCTTGTCTTGGTACCAGTTATAGGAAGTAATATGCACAAAGCTAAATTAGCCTGGATAGTCTCATACCGAGTTCCCGATCAACAAGGGCACAAGACTCCAAGAACACCAGCCACAACACGCCCTTCTGACCCAGAGTGTCGCCCACCCTGGCATCACTACCAGTGATACGGCTATTACCAGCATCCCAAAGAGACTTTGAAGGTAGCAAGGCCAACCCTCAACACCACCAACACAGGGATAGCAGCAAAAAGAGGCACTATTCAAGCCACCCATACCAAGTTATCAAACACATTAGGAACAATCGTGTATTTGGTCAAGGTAGGCTTGACACTATCAAAGCAAAAGCTAGGCTCAAAGCAAGCAAGACCAAGTTATCAAACACATTAGGAACAATTGTGTATTTGGTCAAGGTAGGCTCGACGCTACCAAAACACCAGCTAGGCTCGAACCTAGCAGAGGGAGGCTTTACGCTAATAGAGGTAGGATTGATGCTGCCAAAACACTAGCTAGGCTCAAAGCTAGCAGAAGTAGGCTTAACCCTACTAAAAACTAAGATAAAGCGCAGCTCCAGGGATTAATCAACCACAGAAAGGAGGCTGTTAAATACCCTCCACGACGCCAGCCAAGAGAGAGACCTCAACTTGTGACACCTAGAGTGACTAGACCTAAGACCCAGGAGAAGAAATATTCAGCAATAAAAGTTATTAGTCTTCCCCCAACCCCCAAAAAATCACTCATGAAATAGCTAGCAAAATTCTTGTCTCAAACATTGCGAGACCAACAAGCCAACTTGTCTCTTTAAAAAAAAAAAAAAATGAAACAACCTGGACAGTTGTAGAAGCATGCAGGGCCTGCGTCCTGGGCCAGAATACCACCAGAACCCCAAGCCCCTCAGGACAACTTTTGACCTCAAAATCACGGCAACTATTTGCTGTGGACGTAATGGGTTCTATTCCATCTATGTACGTAATAATTTTCGTCGACACCTATTCTAAATTATTAATAGCATGCCCAGCCAAAGAACACAATGCCTTGGCAGTATCAGAATCACTGTTAAATGATGATACTATTTTGGCCATACATTTCAACAACGCATCAGAATTCTCAGGACAGGTATGGGAACATCTATTCAAACTAGTTGGATACAAAATCTTCCATTCATCTCCATACTGGCCAATACTTGGATTGTTAACACGGCAGCTAAACAAAGAACAAATTATGGACATAAATATGAACAGAATAACTGAAAACAAAAATGAATTATTAAAATTAGTCAAAGAGAAAATATTGCCTGATGGGTTAATCCCCGAGGAAGTGGGCTCGAATGAACTTCCCTCAAATGCTTCTATATGCCGAGTCAACAAATTTGATTATCTAGTTTATTCCTGTTCACGGGAGAGGGTCGCTGTTCATTGCCCATCGGTGAGCATAGTGTGTGGGGCTGCATGTGGAATACTTTTTTTGTAGTCTGTAACCAGTCCATGCAGTTTGCCCATGCTGATCAGGTTCTAGCATATACTTGTGTACATGCAACACAATATTATCACACCTCCAATGTCTGCCATTACAGACAGTTGTGTGAAGTTCATGCCCTCAGATCAATAAACCTTTAGGGGAGTATGGAGAGGTGAGCTCTGGACTTCCTTCGCACCAATCAGGCGCATTGCCACTCAGTCACGCTGGATCTTCAAGCAGAAAAGCTCCTTTGAAATTGCCTTGAAACACAAATAATTCAATAAAAGCTTTAAAAACCTGCAATTGACGGCATCCACGAGTCCTCTGGTAATGATGTGATCCAGGTATAGGAGGTAGCGGTCCCAGTGTGGCGACCCTTCCTCCACCTTCAACAGTGCTCGGTTCTCCTCTACTATGGCGGCGATCTTGGCCCCGTCACGACCCATATTGCCGAACCTGACACAGACAGTTGTCCTGTGTTTTTATACTGACATAAAACATAAAAAAACAGAGGTTGCCCTTCTGTCATATCACCCGATCATGTATCTAATCCATTAGTTCATTTATTTGTAGACTAGATTGTCACTAGAAGTACATCTATCACAAATTAACCAATGCATCACATTCACTCTTCAGAATAGGCAGATTAATATCAAAGTTTACTTCGACAGTTTTGAATAATGTACAGGTGCCATGACATGAACCTAGGGCAAGTGCTGCGAATGAGACAATCAATAATGCTCTCATAGCTTTATATATAGTTTAAAAGTTAATTTTTAAATCTGACTTTATGAAACACTGATATAAAAGTGGGTAAGACCATTTATTTGTAATAATTAAGGAACACCCCGTTCTTAACATTAATCCTCCATTACAACCCCAATGCACTAGAATAAACTAATGAAAACATATGATCCTCCCGGGATTCGAACTCGGGACACCACACCTAGAACATAAGCATCTAAGCCATTACATCACCAACACAGTACAATAACCTATACAATAACCTATTGAGGTGGCTAAAATACAGCCAGCTCTCACCAATTTTTCTCCAAGGTTCATGTCTTAGCAACTCTACATCTAATTGCAATAAAAGAATTAGGTATTCAAAGTGTAGTAAATGTTAAGCATGCAACTAAAAATATATAATTCCCTAACACTTTCTTTAGCCTGTCGGCCTTATCGTCGAGGTTGAGCAGCGTGTCCTTCTTCCCATCTCGTCTCTCGTAGATGGGTGCGTTGACCCAAGTAGCCAGGATGGAGTCCAGGGTGGTTAGATTGTTGTGCGCCTTCTGTACCCGGCCCTCCAGGTGACTCACGGTGTCACGGAGACCCTCAATGTACTCCCACACACCTGGCAGGGGCAAGAGGACAAGGTATAGAGTGTATTAATATTGGTTGTTGTGAGGCTTCTGTTTTCTGCCTGTTAGGTACCTTTCGGTATCACATACACTACCTATATACAGTTGTAGTCATTAATTATAATACAATTAGGGGGCTGGAATGGATTGTTTTTATTTTTGTTTGTGTATGAAGGAAACGAAAGGCAAAGGTGCCTATAACAAGTGTTCCCCCATCAGTTGAAAGAGTGATAGAGAGCCAATTTCAAGGTAAGTTAGAGTTAAAATGTCTGGACATACGGTGCTTGAAGAAGTTTATGTCATAGGATGAGGACAAAATTGCTTGAGGAAGAGAGTTCCAGAGCTTACTTGTTGAGTAGAAGAAAACCTGGACAAATCTGTTCACTATTGGGTTAGAGAGTTGGACGGAATAGGGGTGAGAATGTGTTGTATGGCGGGTGGTCCCCACTCTCCGTAAGGGAGGAGATATACATTGAGAAATCTCTGAAGAACACTTGTAATAAAGGTAAAAGAGTGAGAAAGGTGCAACACTGCGGCATGCAGAGAGAAATTGTAGGGAATTGATAAGAAAAGGTGAGTTGGTGAGATAAAATGCTTTTGACTCTACTTTTTCGAGAAGTATGGGTGGAACCTCCCCACCCATGCGAACAATACTCAATGTATGGGGGCATTGTGCCCTTGTACAGATCAAGAAGCTGTGCGGAGGAAATAGTTAAGCACTTCTAACTTCTGGGTGGCTGTTTTAGCGAGAGTGGTAATATGATCGTTCCAGGAATAATCAGAAGAAAAACAAAAAAACAAGAATATTGAGAGAAGATTAAGGGTTAGTTTGTGTATTATTGAAGAGTAAGTGACACACGTTAATATATATATATATATATATATATATATATATACAGTATATATATATATATATATATAAATATTGAGATAACAGGGCGAAAAGAAGAGGAGCCCAACACCTTTAATAACCCGTTCCCACATACAGAAGAGCCCCCAACCTCAACCTGTAAGATTGCATCCATAACAAACAAGAGAAAAACAAAGAATAAGTCTACCCTCAAAGCCAAAAATTACCTGCATAAGTCACCCCTACAACACACAGGTAGAAAACGAGATTCACCTGGGCCCTTAACCCTCCCGCATGCATCCGGCAACTTAATTATATAACTTATGGTAAGACATTCTCTAATTTGCCATGAAATACCAGGCTGGGCGAGTTTTTGAAGCCTTGTGTTTTTCTGTATTTTCATCCACCAGAATGCTGTTTATTGTGATGTATCATATGTCAATGGAAAGAGGAATAACTATACTACATTATATATATATATATATTTTTTTTAAATCGCAATATGAAAGTGTAAACGACTCCGGAATAAAAGTTTTTCCCGGGCAATTGTGTTCACACCGTCCTATCTCTAAATTGTGAGTGATGACCATATATTTTTATTTGCTCAAATAATTGTATTTTTCCTCCTCTTTCCAAATCTGAAAACAGAAATTGTCTATCTACAATTGTTCTCAAGCAGTGACCGAAAACATTAAAAGTATGACTTTGCATGATATGGTTTATAACATTTGCGCATTATTTCGTTGTTACGATGTCTATGGTTCTCAATTTAGGCTGTATGAATACGGCAGATAATGCTGAGGAGAATAAAAAAAAATGGAAGTTCCTACGACAAATACTTTTTGCTCTATGAATATTTGAAATGAAGAGCCAAAATGCGAATATTTACGCTTCACTCGTCTCTGTTCCGCCGACGCTAGCAGGGATCTGAGCTGTTCCCCACCTCGGCGTTGCTTTATTTGCTTGGATACGTATATAACTGTTTATATCACCGTAATCGGGAAATTATGCTCTTTCTAATGGTGAAAACCAAAATAATATTGCGTAATTGGTTCGCGAGCTATGCACAATTGTTTCCATGCATTGTTATTGTTATGTAAATATATGAGAATGTTTATACAGTTGTATATCTTTGCCACAATGTACAACACTTTTATATAATTTTCCTTGCCAATAATTGTATAATGTTCACAGAACACATGTCAGTCATGAAGGTTGTCAATTTTACTTACCTGATAGGGCCAAAACCCTTTCCAACGAGAAGGGAAATGGCTCCTGTGTTGACAGTGAACAAACAAAACAAGAAAGCCAGCTTATCTTCAAGTAATAAATTCAGAAATAATTCTATTGTACACACAAATAAAGTAATATACAGTATATACAAGGTGTCAAACAAAATATAATGAATGGTAACAAAAATGTGTGTATGTGTGTGTGGGTATCTATATATATATATTTATATATATACATACAAGGTGTCATAAATATATATATATATATATATATTTATGTGGTATATATATATAAAATAAATAAAATACAAATATAAATAAAATGAAATAAATAAAATAAAATAAATAACAACAGTAATAAATCAAATAAATAAATATAAAAATAAAATAAAAATATAATAATAATATAAATACTCGATTATGGGCCTTGGGCTTGCTCGGGACCTTGGGGCTGATCCGCTAGATACCCTGGGGAACAGGAATAAAAAAAAAATATATATATATATATATACAGTATATATATACCGGTATATATATATATATATATATATATATATATATATTATATATATATACAGTATATATATATATACTGAATATATATTATATATATATATATATATATATATATATATATATATATATATATATATATATATATATGCGGTATATACATATATATATATAAAATAAATGAAATAAAAATATAAATAAAATTAAATAAATAAAATCAAATAAATAAATATATATATAAAATAAAAATATAATAATAATATAAATACTCGATTATGGGCCTTGGGCTTGCTCGGGACCTTGGGGCTGATCCGCTAGATACCCTGGGGAACAGGAATAAAAAAAAAATATATATATATATACAGTATATATATACCGGTATATATATATATATATATATATATATATACAGTATATATATATATACTGAATATATATATATATATATATATATATATATATATATATATATATATATATATATATATATATATATATATATATATATATGCGGTATATACATATATATATAAAATAAATGAAATAAAAATATAAATAAAATGAAATAAATAAAATCAAATAAATAAATATATATATATAAAATAAAAATGTAATAATAATATAAATACTCGATTATGGGCCTTGGGCTTGCTTGGGACCTTGGGGCTGATCCGCTAGATACCCTGGGTGACAGGAATAAAAAAAAAACAATATATATATATATATATATACAGTATATATATAAGAACATAAGAACATAAGAAAATGGGAGTCTGCAAAAAGCCGATCGGCCCATACAAGGCAGATCCCTGTCACACCCAACCCTAATTACAAGGCCCAATTATAGACCCATCTCACTAATACCTTGAGTACTGACCCCACCAAAACGGTCAGAGATTAACACAAGATTACGGGGGTCTGCTGAGCGCCGATTGGCCCACACCTGGTAGATCCCCCTCACACCCAACGCATCTCATCCATATGCCTATCTAATTTTATCTTAAAGCTCCCTATCGTTCTTGATCCCACTATATCACTTGGTAGCCTATTCCACCCATCTACAACTCTGTTACCAAACCAATATTTGCCTATATCTTTTCTGAAACAAATTTATCTAATTTGAAACCATTTGTACGAGTTATTTCGCTATCACTGAGCTTTAGTACATTTTTCATGTCTCCTTTATTAATTCCACTAACCCACTTGAATACTTCTATCATGTCACCTCTAACTCTGCGTCTCTCTAACGAATGTAAGCCTAATTTCTTCAACCTTTCTTCATACGGAAGATTTCTAATATTATGGATCATTTTTGTCATTCTACGTTGTACTCTCTCCAATGAATCTATGTCCATTCTGTAATAAGGACACCAAAATTGAACAGCATAATTCATGTTGGGTCTCACTAATGACAAGTAAAGTTTTAAGATAACATCAGCAGTTCTGTTCCTCACACTCCTAGATATGAACCCGAGAATCCTGTTTGCCTTGTTACGAACGCTTATACATTGTTTTCTAGGCTTCAAATCATTGCTAACAAACACACCTAGATCTTTCTCACAGTCTGAGTTTTCTAATTCCATATTAGCTAGTTTATATTTAAACTTTGTATGCATCTTCCCTATCTTTAATACCTTGCATTTGTCAATGTTAAACTTCATCTGCCATTTTATTGACCATTCGTGTAAGGTATCTAGATCCCTTTGCAGACACTCCATATCTCTTAAGAATCAATTGTTCTCCCCATTTTGGTATCGTCTGCAAATTTACTTATCCTACTAGTTATACCTAAATCAAGGTCATTTATGTATATAATAAACAACAGAGGACCTAATCCAGATCCCTGGGGGACACCACTCTTGACTGATCCCCATTCTGACTTAGTACCATTTATGCTGACTCTCTGCTTCCTACCAATTAGCCATGACCTAATCCATCCTAACAACGCCCCACCTATGCCATGTGCCTCAACCTTTCTCATCAATCTCTCATGAGGGACTCTGTCGAAAGCTTTACTGAAATCTAAATATATAATATCATATGACTTATCATTATCTACTGCTTCATATACCTCTGAGAAAAAACTAAGCAAATTAGTAAGGCAAGAACGTCCCTGAGTGAATCCATGCTGAGAAGAATTGATTAAGTTAAATGTTTCTAAGTGGTTTCTCATTTTCCTAGCAATAATTGACTCTAGTAGCTTTCCTATGATTGAAGTGAGACTAATGGGACGGTAATTGGATGCTATTGATTTATCACCTTTTTTTATATATATTATCCTGAATATTATTCCTAGGGGGTAGAGGAGAAACGGATATAAAGTAAATAATTAGACCTGGGAAGATGAAATGGCCTAGGCTATAAATATGATACCGGGTCGGCGTTTGACTTACTTGTAAACATGTATGTGTAGGTTATCTGTGGTAGTCCCAGTAATATATATGAAGTACTTCTAGTATTAAAGGAACTTAGCTGTGATGATAAGAGTGTAGGTTAGGTGATGGACATGTCGGTAGGTGTAGTTCAGTGAAGTTCTGTTGTAATGTGGCAGCAACTGGTGGTTGTTGTGTACGGGACGAAGTCTCTGTGTGAAGTGTACTGAGATATCCTTTTATCGTAACAATATAAATATATTTAAGGGTTCTATATTGTCTCCCGTGATTAAATAATAAGGGAAAATAAACTAAGATATAATTGGTGCAACCACAGTAATATTTATCTACAAAGATAAATAAAGTAATGTGTATAAACAAAAAGGAACCAGCTGTCGTGAACCATGGAAATTCAAACTACGGTATATATACCAGCTAGGATTCACGACATATATAATTATATATATACTGTATATATATATTTTTTTTTTTTTTTCTATGTGATTGAGGGAGGCAAAAGGCATAACTGCCTATAGCGAGTGCCTCCCCCATAGTTGAAAGAGTGACAGGGCCAAAATCAAGGGACGTTCGAGCCAAAATGCCTGGACACACGGAGTTTGAAGCAATTTAAGTCATAGGAAGAGGGAAAGACTGATTCTGGGAGAGAGTTCCAGAGCTCAGATGTTGAGTAGAAGAAAGTTTGAGAGTAATGTTTCACTCTTGGGTTGGAGAGTTGCACAGAGTAGGGGTGGGATCGAGTTGCAAGACGGGTACCACGTGCCCTACGTAAAGGAGGTGGTATGCACTGGGATAGCTCTGAGGAACACTGATTATTATAGTAGCGATAGAATAGCGAGAGAGATGCAACATTGCGGCGGAGAGAGAGAGATTGCAGAGAGTTGGTGAGTGGACGGGAGTTAATGATACGAAAGGCCTTCCTTTCAACTTTGTCTAGGAGAGCGGTGTGAGAGGAACCTCCCCACACATGTGAACAATACTCAATACAAGGGCGCACTATGCCCCTGTACAGAGCAAGAAGCTGTGCAGGGGAAAAGAACCCCCTAAGGCGGTTGAGCACACCCAGCTTCTGGGAGGCTGCCTTAGCAAGACTGGTAATATGCTCCTTCCAAATGAGAGCAGAAGAAAAAGAGACACCAAGAATATTGAGAGAAGATGAAGGGTTGATTTTTGTATTGTTGAAGAATAGGGGATAGTCCGCTGGGAGATCCTGACGGGTAGATAGATGGAGAAATTGGGTTTTGGAAGCATTAAAGTTAACTTGGTTTTCTCTGCCCCAATTGGAAATAGTATTTAGATCAGAATTTAAGAGTTCTATGGCTTCATTACGTTTGTCGTTGAGGGATTGCTGGCTGGGGCGTTCTGAAAAACTAATGGAGTAGTGTAAGGTTGAGTCGTCTGCGTATGAATGGATGGGAATTAAGGTACAGTTAAGGAGATAATTTATAAAAATTAGAAAGAGAATAGGAGATAGGACAGAGCCCTGAGGAACACCGGAGTTTATAGGGTGAGGAAGTGAACAATGGCCGTCCACAACCGCAGCTATGGAACGGCCGGAAAGGAAATTAGAGACAAAGGCACAGATGGAGGGATAGAAACCGAAGGAGGGTAGTTTAGAAATTAAAGATTTATGCCAGACTCTATCGAAGGCTTTCGATATGTCTAGTGCAATAGAAAAAGTCTCACCGAAGTCCCGAAAGGAGGATGACCAAGAGTTAGTAAGATATGAAAGAAGATCACCAGTAGAGCGACCCTTAAGGAAGCCATACTGGCGATCTGAGAGCAGATTATGAGAAGAGAAATGCTTAAGAAATTTGGAAGCAAGAATAGTTTCAAAAACTTTAGAAATACAAGAGATAAGAGCAATTGGACGATAGTTGGAGGGTTGAGAGCGGTCACCCTTCTTTGGGACAGGTTGAATGTGATATATATATATATATATATATATATATATATATATATTGTGACGCACCCAGTGCGTGGCAACTTAACCTGATTGTACTCCTTGGTACTCCACTGTACCGCCACGGTGCGGTACCGCTGTACCGCTGTACCGTGCTGGCTGCCTATATTGAGTGTGACAACGTATAACTATGTTCTTTGTATCTCTGCAAAGGTCTCGTCATGTGCTAACCAGTGGTGGGTTTTGTTTTAAGCCATGTCGAGACCTTCCATTTAATATGTAGTATCAATAGAGAAGTTGATAGATAAGACAATAGGAATTCAGAGAGAGAGAGTGAGTTAGACTTCAGAGCGAGAGGGTAGCAATGCGCCACGCTGCCGGGGGGGTGGTTGCCAGACGTATGGACCGGTTGGCAGCCCTGCGCTTATAGCTAGGTGCGACAGGGTTGGTAGTCCATTGCCGCCTGCCTATGCTGCCTGGGCTGCCCATGTTGTCGTGCTGCACATTGCCTGGAGGCTCGCTGTGTGTTCCATGATCAGGTTGCCTAGAACCTTTGAGATTCTAACATCCCTTGCCCTCTCTCCCAATTTCTCACGGTTGCACTCTTTCTCTCTGACGACATTACTCTCATTTCATTCTTCTCTCTATTTAAATGCATACCCTTCCCTTGAGGTCCTAAAGGAGTTTCAGCACTCACCTCTCGTATTACTCTTAGGACAAGCATATATTTACATGTATTAGATTTAAGGGGTTAATGTGAACAGCGATCTTCTTGATGAGGATAGTTGGTGAACGTTCTACATGTTCACGAGTTATATGCCCAGCTCATCATCCAATTTGTGACTAGACTAGTGCCATGTGTAAGAGCCCGACCATGCCCAGGAGTTGTCTGTAGAGGGGCGAGGACTTAGCCTTGATTTGCCTACCGAGCCAGGAGCGAGTGCAGTACCAGAGACTACAGCTCGCTCGTAGTGCCGGTATAGTAGAGTAACGTAATTTATCTGTCCTTGTGTTCTCTGCAGTCTTTTCCTGGGTTCTCGCTTTCGGTGCTGGGACTCATTGTTCCTGTGACTTGGCCTGCTAGCTAGAACACATGGGGGTGATGAGTGGGTGATATCTTTATTTTACTATGCATTGCAGCTCTCTTTAAGTTTATGTATGTAACACTTTACAATACACATTACTCACACACAAGACAACACTATTAATACTTTCATGTATCAATTAACTGCACTGTCGTTTTGCTGCTGTGTCCGGAGTTCTGTTGCGTAGGGCGCATACAGACTCAGAGGGGAGACAGAGTGAGAGAAGCGAAGTAGCCTATGCGGTAGTAGGCTACCGGCGCAGTACTGTTGCCTGCAACCCTTTAGTTATTCCAAGTATAGATTCATTCTTATAATAAGTGACTACTATTTATGTTCCTTCCATGTGTATTATTAGGTATCTACTGGATCATGAACATCTTGTATGCTACATGCTAGTGCATGTTAGTAGGGGACAGTTATTCTAGTGCACGCGCTTTCAAGTAGGCGTGTACATTTGTCATTTAGCATTTCACTGTCATACCTTTAGCCTGCTTCTATTCTACATTATTAGAGGCTTAATATTAACGTAGTTTCTTGAGTATTGCATTTCTTTAGTCATAACGTAACCTATAAATGTCTGAGGGAGTTTAGCCTCATAGCCTACCCCTGTTGTACACTTTCGCCGAGTTAAGGTACCTCGTTACCATAGACGATAACTCTGTAGGGCGTTGGTGCTTTTGTTGTCTGGAGCATATAGTATTTGGGACTGGAATCGAGCGTGTCGTTGTCACATAAGCCATTTCTGTCCTACGATCAAGAATCCCGAATATGTATTGCCGATCCAGCCGTAACAAAATGGCGACCTTGCACAAGATTCAGTAGTATCCTATCACATGTTTTTTTGGAGAACTATTCTATGCTACCTAGTAGAGCTGGCTAGAATTTTCTTGCATATTGGAGGAATTTTTATTGTGTCATTATTGTATTGGTGGACTTGCAGATTGTTTCGTTGGGGGTGTCTAGAGTAGAGTCATTCAAGCATCTTTAACATTTTGTGAGTCGAGACTGCAATTAGTAATAAGCACTTCTTTTTTTTTCATGAACAGCAATTGTATAACCAGCACTATGTCTAATGACTCATCATTTACGGGGGAGGATAACACGGTACAGCCTAGTAACCAGCAAGTACAACAGATGTTTAGGGAGGGGAGTGTTATAAGTGGAGAGAGGGATGCCCGGGCATTTTTGCAGACACCTTTGACCGAACAGCGCCTGCAGGCTATTGATTGTTACGGTCTTCGCTGTTTAGCCACGGTTTTGGGGCGGGACTGTCCTGACAGTTGGCCCAAGAAGAATTTGGTGGCATGTTTGTTGGGTGATGGCGATGGGGCGGTGGGTGGAGTGGGGTCTTGGGGGGTTCCCTCCAAGCCTCCATTCCACTCTACCCCTGAGCTGGGCCCTCAGCCAGCGAGTCTTAGCACGATGCAGCAGGAGGGTTCTCAAGGGCAAGCTGGCTTACCCGTAAACACGTCTCGGTGTGGATCCCCCATTTTGTGCTCTCCCCCCCCAGGCCTGTCTCCTGAGATGTTATTTCAGCTAGAACTAGCTAAGTTTAAGCTGCAGGAGACTCAGATACAACAGGCTAGTATAGAACGGATTAAGCTGCAGGAGACTCAGATACAACAGGCTAGTATAGAACGCATAGAGGTTGCTAGAATCCAAGCCAATCAGGATGCAACCAGGTACCAGGCTGAAATGGATGTCGAGAAGTCTAGAGTAGAGACCACGGGGCGTCATCTCGGTGGTGGGCACCGGGTTACAGACTCACTTTCGCATTTAATTAAGTTAGTACCCGCATTTGATGAGACAGCAGTGACTGAGTTTTTTGCTCGTTTCGAAAAGAAGTGTCGTGAGTATGACTGGCCGGAGGTTAAATGGGCAGCATTAGTTTAATCACGTCTAGTGGGTAAGGGGTTGAAAGCCTACGATGCACTGTCACTGGACGAGAGTGTAGTGTATGGACTGGTGAAGGAGGCTGTGCTCCGGGCCTACGAACTGCAACCCGAAACTTATAGATTGAAGTTCCGTGGCGTGAATAAGAAGAGCGACGTCAGTTTTATGGAGCACGCACGGGACTTAACAGATGCATGTAATAACTGGTTTCGGTCCGAGCACGCAGAGTCGGCTGAGGAAATTAAGCAACTTTTCTATCTGGAACAGTTTTACAAATGTACTGGAACCGATCTAACGCTGAACATTAAGGAAAAATGTCCCAAGACAGTAGAGGAGGCTGCCAAGATGGCAGACTTCAGATTATCATTGATTCGTGGTTGCGGTGCCGCTCAGAGGGCTGAGTCAGGGCAGAAGGGGCGCTATACCCCACCCACCAGAGTTTTCGATAATAACAAATCCTATGACACACATAACCACACTAAATGCATTGCACCTAATAACACCTACAAACACAAGCCTCTCCCGTTTACTAAAGGTCAGGCCCCTTCTTCGCCCGCACAAGGGAAGAAGCCCATTGGGGATGTGAAATGTTACAAATGTCAGAAGCTAGGCCATTATTCACGTGAGTGCCCTAGTAACACTCCCGCTAAGCCGGTGTCATTGGTTCACAGTATCGGTGTGTCTCTGAAGGCTGCAGCAACTGCCCGGGGTAGGTTGTCAGCAGCTGAGGCACACGCGGTAAAGAAGCGTACGGAAGGCTCGACACCTGTCCGGGACACTTTCTGTAGCCATCGGGGGCACGGGTTTGTGAGCTGGGGGAGTGAACTACGGAGGGTTGACTTGCTGAGGGATACGGGGGCTTCGCAAACTTTGTTGAGGAACTTCACAGGGAAACCGATAAATGCGGCCAGAGTTGTTGTGGTGCAGGGTATAAATGCTACGAGGTCATACCCACTTGTGAGGTTGGAGTTGAGAGTGGGAGAGGTGTGCAGGGAGCTGGATGTAGGGATCGTTGAGTGTTTGCCAGTTGAGGGCGTCGACCTTCTTCTCGGCAACGACTTTGCGGTGCCCACTTCCGGGACTCCACCCTTAGTCGTTGCCGAGAGGGCGGCCGACGTGGATGGTGAGAATCGGGAATGGGTTGGGAGGTGCCAACAGGATGAGATGGCCTGTGTGGTAACCCGATCTCGCTCTGCGGCTCCTGCACAGCCTAGCACTCAACCTCGGGGACAGTGGAGGAAGGATCAGGAGAAGGTTGCTAAGGGCAGGAAAAGGGACATTGATTCTGCTGCACTTCTCGGTGATTCGGTACTTGGACCTATAATAAACACGGGAGTTGACTCTGGCCCAGATATGGTGTGTAACAAGGCAGAGTTGGGTAAGACTTCGCGTGAGGCAAGAGCTGTAGCGAGAGCCACTAAGGCAGTAGAGCCTACTAGCCGGGGTAATGTCTTATTACAAAACCATCTTGATGCATTGACGCCCAGGGACATTAGTGAGCAGCAGCTGCAAGACGCTAGCCTAGCTCGTTATAGCAATGGTGCCATAGAGTTGGAGGAAGATGGGGATGCGAAGCCGGGAGATTTCTTTAGGCTCAACAGGATATTGTACCGCAGATTTCTAGACCCCAAATCGGAGTGGGAGGGCGGTGCGAGGGTAGTAGACCAGGTCGTTGTTCCAAATAAGTATAGAGAGTCCTTATTGTGTCTGGCGCATGATGTGCCGGTGGCGGGTCATTTGGGGGTAACAAAAACATTGGCGGCATTGGGCAGGTTTTTCTGGTGGCCTGGGGTCAAGGCTGATGTCTGTGCATGGGTGGCTGGGTGTGCGACCTGCCAGACAACGGGGAAGCCTAACCAGACAATCCCGAAGGCACCTTTGTTTCCCATACCTGTCACCGGGCCTCCGTTCAGCAAATTGTAGTAGATTTGGTTGGCCCTTTCCCGCCTACTAGTAGTGGCAATAAATTCCTGTTGACAATCATGGATGTGGCTACGAGATACCCGGACGCATGCCCCATGAGAAACGGCTCGGCAAAGGCAGTTGTTAAAAACTTATTATTGTTCTGTTCCCGTTATGGAATTCCACGTGAGGTGCAGTCAGACCAGGGGAGCAATTTTACATCCAAATTGTTCAAGCAAACCCTTCAGTTGCACGGTATATGTTCTGTAGTGTCGTCAGCCTACCATCCCGAGAGTCAGGGAGTCTTGGAGCGGTGGCACTCGACCCTGAAGAGTATGCTACGCTGTTACTGTGCAGAACATGACACTGATTGGGATTTGGGTCTGCCGTATGTTCTGTTCGCTGCACGTGAAGTCCCAGGAGAGAGCCTGGGGTTCAGTCCAAATCAACTAGTCTTTGGCCATAATGTGAGAGGACCTTTAAGTATGGTGAAAGAGATCTGGGAGGGCGAAGAGAAGCCGGGGTCTGTACTTAAATATATCCTTGAGAGCCGGGAGAGACTTATAGGTTGCATGGCAGCGGCAGGTAATAACTTGGTTAATGCACAGGCGGTCATGAAGCACCAGTATGACGCCAAGGTGAAGCTTCGGGAGTTTTCGGTGGGTCAGGAGGTAATGTTGCTTTTACCTTTGCCTGGACACCCCCTTTCTGCCAAGTTTATTGGGCCGTATGTGGTGGCTAAGAAACTGTCCGACCTTGATTATCTCGTTGCAACACCTGACCGTAGAAAAAAACATCAGTTATGTCATGTTAACCTCATGAAAGAGTATGTGAGACGCCCCTCAGAGCCTCTCACTGTCCCTGTGCTGGCCTGCAGCGGCCAGGGTGGAGAAGGAGGTGGGGACAGTCATGCTGCTGAGGAGGATAGCTGGGACTGTGTCATTTCCGCGGAACAGTGGGCGGGGAATACTGCACAAGAGGCTAGGCAAGCTGTAAGTCACCTGCCTGAGCACCAGGGTGCTGCTGTCCTAGGCCTGTTCAGGTCATACCCCTCTGTTTTCGCCGAACACCCAGGTCTCACTACTCAGGTAACGCACGACGTGGACGTCGGTGATAATGTGCCCTTCAAGTCAGTGCCCTACCGTGTGCCCCCGGTAAAGTTGCCAGCTTTACGGGAGGAGTTAAAGTACATGGTTGAGAGAGGGATGATCACTGAAGGTTATGTGAAGTGGACATCACCCGTCACGTTGCAGCCAAAACCTGACGGCAAGGTGCGGTTCTGCATAGATTTTCGTAGGCTAAATGGCTTGACCACTACCAACCCTTACCCTTTGCCTCGAGTTGACGACAGCGTGGACAAGATAGGGAATGCAAAGTACCTTACTAAAATTGATCTTGTAAAAGGCTACTGGCAAGTACCCCTGTCGGACCGAGCTAAGCAAGTTTGTGGTTTTGTGGTAGATGGCAAGACCTACCAATGTAACGTAATGCCTTATGGGCTTAAGAACGCACCTGCCACGTTTCAGAACCTGATGAACGATATTTGTGACGAAATCCCTAACTGCACGGTCTACCTTGATGACGTGATAGTGTATGATGACAATTTTGAAAATCACCTAAGGCACTTAGAGACCCTGTTTGGGAAGTTGCACGATGCTGGGCTGGTGGTGAACCTGAGGAAGTGCGAGTTTGTAAAGGCTACTGTGCAGTATCTTGGCTTCGTGGTCGGGTTAGGCCGGGTGTGCCCCCCCCTGAGCAAGATACAGGCTATCAATATGTTTCCCAGGCCCACCACTAAGCGCCAGGTCATGTGGTTCCTAGGTATGATAGGCTATTATAGGCGCTTCATCCGGGGATACTCTACTGTCTTAGCACCGTTAACTGATCTACTGTCGAAGTCAGTGAAGTTCTGTTGGGCTGCGGAGTGTCAGAGGGCTTTCGACCTAGTCAAGCACCTGCTGTGTACACATCCGATTTTGAGAGCCCCAGACTTCTCCAGGAGTTTTCAGCTGGCGACTGATGCCAGCGGTGTGGGTGCCGGGGCAGTGTTACTGCAGACTGATTCCGAGGGCTTGGAACACCCAGTGAGCTTCTTTTCTCGCAAGTTTAATTCGGCACAAAGGAATTACTCGACTATAGAGAAGGAGCTTCTTGCTATCGTTTTGTCGCTCAAACATTTCGAAGTTTATGTTCCAGCCTACGGCCCGGTAGTGACGATTTATACGGACCATCATCCCTTGAAATTCCTAAATCAGTTTCACAATCGGAATATGCGGTTGACCAGGTGGTCCCTAATGCTCCAAGAGTATAATCTCAACATTCAGCATATTGCCGGGAGTGAGAACGTGATAGCAGATTGTCTATCAAGGGTTGATGATCCAGGATAGTCGTGCACGGTGTGTGGGTTGAGCAGGAGTAAAATTAGGCTATCATAACGCCGTCCAAAAAGATTATAAAACAATAAAATAAACGAGAATTTTTTTTTTTAGTTTTGTAAGTCTTTATTGTTGTAGCATGATGCATGCGATATTGTGTTTTATGTATAATTCACACTTCAGTTGTTGTGCACCTTTTGCAATTAGTGGCAGCTAAGGGTAGCAGGTCGGTTGGTTGCCTGTCAGATTTTGATAATGCTTCTAAGGTCGATTATCTAAAGTCTTGGGGGGGCTGTGACGCACCCAGTGCGTGGCAACTTAACCTGATTGTACTCCTTGGTACTCCACTGTACCGCCACGGTGCGGTACCGCTGTACCGCTGTACCGTGCTGGCTGCCTATATTGACTGTGACAACGTATAACTATGTTCTTTGTATCTCTGCAAAGGTCTCGTCATGTGCTAACCAGTGGTGGGTTTTGTTTTAAGCCATGTCGAGACCTTCCATTTAATATGTAGTATCAATAGAGAAGTTGATAGATAAGACAATAGGAATTCAGAGAGAGAGAGTGAGTTAGACTTCAGAGCGAGAGGGTAGCAATGCGCCACGCTGCCTGGGGGGTGGTTGCCAGACGTATGGACCGGTTGGCAGCCCTGCGCTTATAGCTAGGTGCGACAGGGTTGGTAGTCCATTGCCGCCTGCCTATGCTGCCTGGGCTGCCCATGTTGTCGTGCTGCACATTGCCTGGAGGCTCGCTGTGTGTTCCATGATCAGGTTGCCTAGAACCTTTGAGATTCTAACATCCCTTGCCCTCTCTCCCAATTTCTCACGGTTGCACTCTTTCTCTCTGACGACATTACTCTCATTTCATTCTTCTCTCTATTTAAATGCATACCCTTCCCTTGAGGTCCTAAAGGAGTTTCAGCACTCACCTCTCGCATTACTCTTAGGACAAGCATATATTTACATGTATTAGATTTAAGGGGTTAATGTGAACAGCGATCTTCTTGATGAGGATAGTTGGTGAACGTTCTACATGTTCACAAGTTATATGCCCAGCTCATCATCCAATTTGTGACTAGACTAGTGCCATGTGTAAGAGCCCGACCATGCCCAGGAGTTGTCTGTAGAGGGGCGAGGACTTAGCCTTGATTTGCCTACCGAGCCAGGAGCGAGTGCAGTACCAGAGACTACAGCTCGCTCGTAG